>JAJPUD010005250.1:60063-165038 GCA_023553655.1 Myrmecobius fasciatus | reverse complement strand
TTTTAATTTCTTCTTTTTTCACCTTCTGGCTTCTTTTGATGAATTTTGAAGATCATTTTTCTAAATATTGAAACAAAATTTTACCATTATTCACACATTTTCCACTTTTACATGCATGAACTCTAAAATTATTTTAGCCGATCAAGGTATTTTATTTTTCTCTTTGCCTAAGATCTTCTAAACTTGTTTTTAACCCTTATCATGAATTCCCAATGCCTTCATACCTCAGTTCTTTTCCAAACCATCAGTCCTGTAAAAGCTACACTTTCCTCCATTGTTTATCTTCAAATCTATTGAATCAGTTGAACTCTATATTATCTTTTACACTGAAATATCTTACTCCTTTGTTCTTTGCTGATTGTTCCCTGCCAAAGCACACCCATTGATTAAATCCATTATCTCCTTCCTTTGCTTATATTTATACTTTCTTGAACAGAGATGATAAAAATCATAAAATCATTACAAACATATGCTACATGATGTCAAATGGAAACAAGGAAATCATTTAATACTTTCGCAATACATTTGCTATTTCAGTCATCATAATAAGTTTTCTATTTTTTTCCACTTTTATTTTTCAGTTGTCAAGTTTCTCACAGCACCTTCCATCACCTCTATCTTATCAGCATAGGACATAGCTTCATACTTTTAGGGGGAGAAACAGACCATTCACCAAATTTTTCTTCTCTTTTCTTTTTCCTCATCTAACGTAATTCATTTTTCCAACCATCATCTCCACCTTTACATTTGTCTCACATTAAGAAGCATTCTTTTTTACCCTAAAGTAAATGCTTCTATTTCTACAAATGATCCCATCCTTTTCTGTCTTCTTCTACACTTTAATCCCATCATCTTCCTCACACTCAGGCTAATATTTAATTTCGTCCCAGGGTATTTAATGGGCTCTTGCCTTTTGCCTGAAATACATCCAATTGCTTTCATCTTAGAAAAATAGGTCTGACCTGAACAGGTTCTTGTATTTTTTAAATGATTTTATTTTTAATTTATAGAATAAATTAAGCATTTTCATAACAGTAAAATTTAAAAAAAACAATCACACATAAATTTTTAAATCTTCTATACCCAGCTTACAATTCCTTTTAAATATACAAAAAAAAAATCATGTAATTTTCCCCCCATTTTATCCCCTTTTTAATCCTCATCTTAGAAATGGTTACCATTAGACACAAAGAGGTAAAATGCATATGCATATATGTATATATCTATAGATACATAGGAAAAATATTCTTTGCAAACTTCATTTTATCAATTTTATCTATTTATCAGTACTTTCTCTGGATATGTTTCTTTAATTATCATCCTAAATCTCTTCTCTTTTCTCCAAAATGCTTATGAAAGTCATTTATACTTATTCCCTGAAGTTCCTCTGTTCTCACTTCATTCAACTAAAATAATTGTTTCCACAATTACCAATGACTTCAAATTGTTAACTCCTGCATTGTTTTCTCAGATTTCATTCTTATTGAACTTAAGCCTCTGGAATTGTTGATCACACATTTTTATACTCTCTCCTTTCTAGTTTTTTTTTCCCCCAATATGGTCCCCCCTTTATTTTGTATGTGAATGGCTGCTCTTTCTTAATTTCTTGTTTTTGAATTTTATCTAAGTTCTACCCAAAAATATTGTGGTTATTTCTCAGAATTCCTCTTCTTTTTTGTCACTTACTTATCTCAAAAGTTTCATGGCCTCAGAAATCACCTTTATGCAGATAATAAGAATGAATACACATACAACACTCTCATATTGGGAGAGAAATATCAGAGCAAAAGGGAAAACCCATAGGAGAGGGGAAAGAAAGGAAAAAAAAAGAATTGAAAAGAATAGCATTTGTTGATTTACAATCAATATCCATAATTCCTTTTCTGTACACAGATGGCATTTTCTGTCCAAAGTCTATTGGGATTGCTTTGAATCATTGAACCACTGAGAAGAACCAAGTTTTCATAGCTAATCATCTCATATTCTTGCTGTTATTGTGGACAATGCATTACTAGTTCTGTTTGTTTTGTTCAGCATCAATTCATGTAAATGTTTTTAGGTCTTTCTAAAATCAGCTTGTTCATCATTTTTATACAAAAATAATTTTCCATTATCTACATATACCACAACATATCCAGTCCTTTCCCAATTGATGGGCATCCATTAATTTTCCAATTATTTGTTATCATAAAAAGGGTTGCTACAAATATTTTTGCACATGTGGGTCCTTTTCTCTCCTTTATGATTTCTTTGAGCTATAAACCCAATAACAGCATTGCTATGTCAAACATGCACAGTTTGATAGTCCTTTGGAGGTAGTTCCAGATTGTTCTCCAAAATGACTGGATCATTTCACCACCCCACCAAAAATGTATTAGTGTTCCATTTTTCCCACATGCCCTCCAACTTTTAACATAATCTTTTCCTATCATCTTAACCAATCTGAGAGTTGTTAAATAGAACTTCAGAATTGTTTTAACTTGTGTTTCTCTAATCAATAGTAACTTAGATAATGTTTTCATATGATTATAGATGACTTTTACTTTGTCATTTGGAGATTGTTCATATACTTTGATCATTTATCAGTTGGGGAATGACTTGTATTTATTAAAAAATTTGATTAAGTTCTTTATGTATTTTAGAAACGAGACCTTTATCAGAAACACTGGTTGTAAAGATGTTTTCCAAACTTTGTACTTCCCTTTTAATCTTGGTTCTGTTAGTTTGTGCAAAACCTTTTTAATTTAATGCAATATAAGTTGTCCATTTTGACTTTTATAATGTACTCTATTTGCTCTTTGGTCATAAATTCCTCAGTTCTTCAAAGATCTGATAAGTAAATTATCCTTTGCTCTCCTAATTTGCTTATATTATTACCATGTATCCATTTTGACTTAATTTTGGTAGGGGTATGAGATGTAAATCTATGCCAAGTTTCTGACATATTATTTTCCAGTTTTTCCAGCAATTTCTGTCAGCTAGTGAGTTCTTATTCCAGAAGCTGGAATTTGTGGATTTATAAAATAATAGATTGCTATAGGCCTTGATTATTGTGCCATGTATATCTAATCTATTCCACTGATCCACCACTCTATTTCTTAGGCAGGACTAAATGGTTTTGATTGCTGCTGCTTTATAATATAGTTTTAGGTTTGGTACTGTTAAGCCACCATCCTTTGTATTTTTTTAAATCAATTCCCTTGATATTCTTGATGTTTTGTCTCTTTTTACCCACTCTATTCACTATCTTATCTTCTATCAATCTTTCCTCCCATCTCTTACTTCTTCCCCTAGGGTATCTGTCCTCCCTTATATCCTGCCCTCCCTTTTATGTCCTCTTTCTCCTTTTACTTCTTTATAGATATAAGTAAATCTTTCTACCCATCTAAATGATCAAGCTATTTCCTCTTAGAAACAAAACTGATGAAGTGAAGCTTGACTGTGCTTATCCCTCTCCTTCCTTTCCTTCCATTGTAGTTCATCTTTTGCATCTCTTTATGTTATTGAATTTGTCCCATTATATCTCCTCTTTATCCTTTTTCCAATACAGACCTTTATGTATCTCTTAATGTCTTTTTCTTAGATATCATCACATCAGTGTCCATTCACAACCACATTCTTTGTCCATGTAATGCCCCAAAGATAGGTACAGTTCTCAGGGAGTACAGATGCAATTTTCTCATCTAAGATTATATACAGTTCAACCATTAAATAATATATCATTTTCCCCTGATTACCTTTGTACACTTCTCTTGAGTCCTCTTTATAGATTAAATTTTCTGTTAATTCTGTTTTTTTTTAATTAGATATGACTGAAAGTTTCTTGCTTCATTGAAGATCCATTGCTTCCTCTGAAAGATGATGCTGAATCTCAATGAGTATTTAATTTTTCATTGCAACCCTAGATTCTTTACTTTCCTGGAATATATTTCCAACCCTCTGATCTTTTATTGTAGAAGCTGCCAGATCCTGGGTAATCCTGACTATTGCTCTTTGATATTTGAATTGTTATTGTGTTTGTTTGTTTTTTTTCATTTTTTTCCCTAGCAGCTTGCAGTATTTTTTCCTTCAGATTACAGTTCTAAAATTTCACAACAATTCCTTGGAGTTTTCCTTGTGGGATCTCTTTCCAGAGGTGATCAATGGATTCTTTCAATCAGTATTTCCCCCTCTGTTTCTAGAATATTGAGGCAGTTTTTTTAATAATCTACTGAAAAATGCTTTTTTTTTAGTCCTGGCGTCCAGGAAGGCCAATAATTTTTAAATTGTCTCTTCTGAATTAATTTTCCAGATCAGTTGATTTCCATTGAGTTATTTCACATTTTCATCCATTTTTTTTCATTCTTTTTGGTTTTTTTGACTGATTCTTACTGTCTTGGAAAGTCATTAATTTCCCATATGTCCCATGGAATGGGACATTTTCTTCATTTGGCGTTTGTGTCTCTTTTTCCATTTGGTTAATTACAGTTTTAAAGGTTTTGTTTTCTTTTGTGATTTCATTCATTTATTTATTTATCTATTTATCTATTTATTTATTTATTTTTGCATTTGGTCAATTGTATTTATTAAAGAGTTGTTTTAGTCAATCAATTTTTTCTCTCCTTTTCCAAGCTGTTGTTTCTCTCTTGCATACTTCTCATTTCTTCTCTCATTTTTTTTCCTTCTATCTCTCTTAAAAGCCTTTTAATGTCTTTTACGAGCACTTCTTAAGAAGCCTCTTTAAGCTTGAGACCAATTCATATCACTCTTTGAAATTTCCTCTGTGGACATTTTGTCCTCATCTGAGTTGGTATGTTGGTCTTCACTGTCACCAAAGCAAATTTCTACAGTCAAAGTTATTTTCTGTTTCTTGCTCATTTTCTTTATTTTTCTTTTGGTATTTCCTCTTTGTTTACTTTGATATTTAAGTTGCGCTTTTGGGGTAAAAGCCCTAATCTTCTTAGGCAGCTTTGAGCCTTGGATTTGAGCACAGGGTCCCCTTGTACTTGTGGGGAAAAACTTTTTCCTACAAGCACAAGCCCTAAGCCAGGACTGAAGGTCTCAGTTGCTAATTTGCTGTGATTAAAACCCTCTCACTGGCTTTCCCAGACTTTGAATTGGGCTGAAAATCGTTTTCACCTTTGTTTGAAGCTTTTTCAGTTCATCTTTACCTGGAGAGTGGTTTCATTCTAACAGACTCTGTTTAGAGGCTTGATTTCATGTGATTTGTCAAGGAAAATTGGGAGATTTTGAGTAGTTTCCTGGCTTTACTTGGCCATCTTCACTTCACCCATAAAAATCAATGTCTTTCTTTTTCAAATGAAGTCATTGATTTTGTTAAATTGTCCTAATTACATGTAAAAATTATCATTCTTTGTTTTCCAATATTGAGTCTTAAATTTCCCTTCTGTTCCCTATTCCTTGAGAAGGCAAACAATTTGATGTCAAGTATCTAAGTGAAGCCACACAAAAAAATTTCCCATATTAAGTGTTACAACAGAAAACACATAAGAAAAAATAATTTTACTTCAATCTTCATTCGTAATTCATTTGTTTTCTATCTGAAGGTGGCTATCTTTTTTTCATAAGCTACTGTCTTAAATTATTTTCTTGATTAGAATAACTTAGACTTTCATATCTGATCATCCTAACAATACTCATGCTACTTACTGTACAATATTCTCCTGGTTCTGCTCATTTCACATTGAATTTTTCTTTCTCTCTCCTCCCATTTGATTTTGTTGGTAGTATATAAAATTACTGATTATTTATTTGGGTTTGTTTTTATATTTTGAAACTTTACTTAAGTTGCTAATTGTTTCAGCTAATTTTAGTTGATTTTATATGGTTCTTATTCCCTACAGGAGAATATATATATATATGTGTATATATATATATATATATATATATATATATATATATATATATATATATGGTGCATTCACATACACATTTTTGCATTCTGGCACCTTGTGTCAGTGTCTTCTTGTACTTCTTCTATGCCACTTTCTTTACAATCCAGAAACTTTTTTTTGGTTGCACATGATATTTCAATTTCTAATAGTAAACATAATGAAAAAAATGTCACCCCCAAAAGAAATTTTAAAATTAAAAAAAGACATGAAGTAGAGAAAATTTTAAAATGATTAGATTTCCTTTTTTAAAAATCCCTTAGCTGCAATATTTGTGAAATCACAAAATAGAAAAATTCAGCACTCACTCTCTTAAAAAAAAATCAAACTGAAAACATTCAGGAATGTTACCTCAAAATTCACAGTTTCCAAATCAAAGAAAATTAAATGTCATTCATAAATGAGTACCAAGTAATTACAATCAGAACCACTGAAAACTTAGCAGTTATGATGAAGAAAATAAATTTTTAGATTAAAATAATACAAAAGATTAAAACAAAACCAAAAATTAATTGAGCTAAATATGTTAAGCAAAAATGAATATAATCTTAATGGGGATGTATTTTTTTATTAAAAAAAAACAGTAGAATAGAATAATTCAAAGCATTTCTGATGAAAACAATAGAAATGATTAGAAATGTAGGAATGAGAAGATAGGATTTTTTAAAAACTGGAAACATATCTTAGCTGAATGATGCTGCTATGCTTAGTTTCTAATAAGCTAAGAAGAAACAACTAATTCATAAATCTAAAACAACAAAAATTAGAGACCTGGATATATTTTTATTCTGTTTTTGGTCATCTTAGAACAAGAAAGGAAAAGAGATGGGGGAAAATAGGTCAGTAATGAACAAGAAGTAGGAGGAACTTATTTGTTTGTATTACTGAATTATGAAAGAAAAAGTAATTATAACTATTATCTGAATAGCACTTACTTATAAGAAGCTTAGAATGTAGGTGCTATTATTATACCTATTTTAAAAGAGAAAAAAAAAGAACTGAAATTAAGCTATTTGTTCAAGATTACACAATTAGTAGTTCCTGAAACAATGTGAATTCAGATCTTACTACAGACCCTCAACTGAACTACCTACTTGCCTCTTGAGTATAAAGTATATCACATATACAAACCTGGATGAAAAGGTAGATATTAAGTGACCTCACTTTTATCTGAACCTAATAAAATACACAAAACATATAAAGAGTAGAGTTTATATTAAAAATATTTTTTCTTCTCAAGAATGTGACAGATACAGATAAAGGAGTAAGCAAGTCAAGAAAGGAAAGACATTAAAGCTGGAGAGGTAAATAGCTATAAGAAAAGTCAACTTTATCTTCAAAGGACTGATCATAAACAAGAGATTAAAAGGGGAGAAATAAAGTTAAAAAAAACACATGATCTGGGCTTTATGAAGCATTTAGGGAAGAGAAGACTTTTTGAATTATATTTTTCTAGTGCTTATCAGGCTTCTTCTCTGCCCCTTCTTTTGTAAAGAGAGGAGTAGGAAAAAATGGAAAAAATATAAAACATTATGAAATAGAGAAATATTCAATTAATATTAGGAATGGACATGAATTAGGACAATGTATTAATAAATGAAGAAAAGTAGAAGAATGGATTAGAAAACAGAACCAAACATGTATACATATTTTCCTATTTGAATATGACCTAGATGGATTTATAATTGAATTACATCAAGCATGAAAAGGATTAATATTTTATAATTTCCCAAAATTAGAAAAAAGAGAAGTTTGTTCTGAACACCTTCCATAAAATTTTATGCTTTCTAAAACAAAGAGATTAAAGCAAAACACTAATATTTTTAATGAATAAAGACAAAAACTGAATAAAATATTAGCATATTGCAACATATTTTAAAATATTATAAACTTTATGACCAGATTGGATTTATGATGGAAATCTTGCATTGGCTCTATATATGGAGTAAGAAATTAATAGATCACGTTAATATAAAATGATAAAAAATAAAATTATAATATGCAGAAATATGAGGAAAATATTTTGACAAATTATCCTTATGTTAATCATGTTTAAATAGAAATAAATGCCCATTGTCACTACTATTGTTTGACATAATTCTAGAATGGCTATCTTTGACATTAAAAGAAATTAAAAGAATAAGTAAGCAAAATTGTCACATTTTATAAGTGACAGAATTAAGGGCAATAATTCATTGATTCAGTAAAATATCAGAATATAAAAATAAACCCAACAGCCAGTTTTGCAACAAGGTACAGAAAAAGAATTATTTTTAAAAAATTCTATTCAAATTATAGAATTTATGAAAATCTACAAGCTTACTTATCAAGAAATCCAGGAATTTTATGAATAAGCACAAAGTAGTATTTATAAGACAGTCATTAGAGATAAGATTAAATGTCCGTGACTGGACCATGCCAGTATAATAAAAATGACATTTTTAAAAAAATTACATATTTCTTGTCATCAGTCAAATTACCAAAAGTTACTTTTAGAAGTAGAAAAAAAATTCATTTGGAAAAATATAGAGTCAAAAAATTAAATGGGAAAAAATGTGAGAAGTAAACCTAATAGATGTTAAATTTTATTATGAAATAGTAGTCATCAAAACTCGCTTTTATTGGTTAAAAAAATTACTGAGTGGAATATAATTGTTACCTGAGACTCGCAAGAAGGCATTCACAGCATAGTGTTCATTGCACCACAAAATAGGTCTAAAATGGTGTTTTCAAGCAACTGAGAAGTATTTGATGTCTCTCCTTAGAAATATTTGAAGAAAACCACACCTTTCCTCCATGTTCTTTATTGTGGCAAAAGTTAAAAGCAAATACTGTTGTGTAATGATTCTTAAATGTTTTTGCTCTCTCCATTAAATATTATGTGAATATATGTTCATTATACTATTCATTTATTAGATTTATGCTATAAAATTGAATTTTAATTTAGTTTATTTTAAAATTTATTTTAATTTATTTGTAATAAATTATTATTAAATTTAAATTTATTTTAATTTATTTGTAGTAAATTATTATTAAATTTAAATTAATTAAATTTAATTATTTTGTTAAATTTAGTAAAATTAAATGGTAAAATAAATAATTAATTTAAATTTAATTAATTAGTTAGATTTATGCATCAAATTTTAGAACTTCAGCCAACATATACAATGTTTAATGCATTTTTAGGACTCTGTAAGAATATAAGTAGTTGTGGTTCTCCTATTTTGATTTTTCTTAGCAATAGTGTTATTGAGAAAAATGAAGGATTGTTTTTGTTTTCTGCATAGAAACTATAATTAGATTGTGATTAAGAAATTCATTTGAGTTCTATACTAATCAAACTACCAATAATAATTTCATAGAGCTAGAAAATAAAACAATAATTATAGAATAATATAATAATAAAGAACAAAAGTTCAAGAATATATAAAAAAAATTCCCCTAAAATGCAAAAAGAGTAGTTTATCTATACCAGATCTAAAACTACATTATAAAGCAGCAGTCATTAAAAACATTTGATACTGGCTAAGAAATAGAATGATGGATCAATGGAATAGGTTAGGTACAAGAGACAGCACTGAATGACTATCTAATCTTCTGTTTGATAAATCCAAAAACTACAGCTTCTGGGATAAGAACTCACTATTTGGAAAAAAAAAAACTGCTGGGAAAACTGGACAATAGTATGGCAAGAATTAGGCAGAGACCAAAATCTAGCACCATTTACCAAGCTAAGTTCAAAGTGAGTAAATGATTTTCACAATATTACAAGGTAATTAATAAAATGAGGAATATTTTACCTGTTAGATCTATGGGGAAAATTTAAAAAAAAATTCATGACCAAACAATAAATATAAAACATTATGAAATGCAAAATGGATTATTTCAACTACAATAAATTTAAAAGTTTCTTCACAAAACCAGTATAACCAAGATTAGAAAAAGAATGCAGTGTCTCTAATAAAGGCTTTATTTATTCAATATATAGAGAACTGAGTCAAATTTATAAGAATACAGGTCATTTCCCATTTCATAAATGGTCAAAGAATATGAACAAGCAATTTTCAAATAAAAAAATTACAACTATATATAATTACATGAAAAAATGCTCTAAATCTATTAATTATAGAAACTCAAATTAAAACAACTCTGAAATGCCATTTTTACATTTAAAAGATTGGGTAATATAACCAAAATAAAAAAAAAATGATGAATGTTAGAAGGGCTGTAGGAAAACTGGGGCACTAGTACAATGTTAGTGGATTTGTGAAGGGATCCAATGATTCTGGAGAACTATTTGAAACTATGCCAAAAGGGCTATAAAATTATGCATACCCTTTGATCCAGCAATCTATTTCTTGGTTGGTATTCCAAAGAGATCATAAACAAAAGGAGAAAGAATACATGTGCATTAAAAATATAGTGATTCTTTTTGTGGTGGAAATGGCTAAAGAAGGTGTGGTATGTGAATGTAATGTAATATAATCATGCCATAAGAAATGATGAACTGGCAGGTATTTAAAAAAAATCCTCTGAAAAAAATTTACATGAACTGATGCTAAATGAAGTGAGCAGAGCTAGGAGAGCATTGTATACAAAAACATCAAGATTTTATGATAATCAGGTATGATACACTTAATTTTTCTCAGCAATCTAACAACTCAATATAATTCCAAAAGACTTTTTATAGAAAATGCCATCCACATGCACTGTGCATTCTGAATGCAGATTGAAGCACACTATTTTCACTTTTTTCTTTTTTTTTGTTTTTTTCTTTCTTGTGGTTTTTGTCTTTGTTCTTATTTTTTCTTCCACAACATGCAAATATGGAAATATGTTTAAAACAATTGTACAAGAATAACCTTTATTGGATTGCTTGTTATCATGGGGAGGAGGAAAGAAAGGGAACAAGGAGAAAACATTAGAATTAAAAATCTTACAAAAATGAATATTGAAATCTATCTTTATATGTAATTGGAGAAAAATACTATTAAGTGCAAAAATAATTTTTTTAAAAAAAGAAATTCACTTGTGCTGGAGTTAAATACTAAAATTTTCTCTGAAATAGAATGGGGGCTAATTATTTATGTGCTATGAATTTCATTTTTGCTTGATAGTTTATTTATCTATATGGAAGCATCTTTGGTGCTGTAATCTTGAATGAGTTATCAGTGTTTTTTTTTCTTTCTTCTGGCATTTTATTTTTTTTCTTAACTAACATAACTTAACATAGCTCAGTCATCTTAGACTGTCGAGTGAACTTATAGCAAAATATGATTGAAATTTTATAGAATGAGTAATCATGGATAAGATATAATCTATCACTGGGTGGTATGTTCTTATCAATAAAATCACAGAATTGTTGCAGTGTTTGATTATTTCTGGGTAAAATAATATGCTTTGTACATGGCAATTTTTTTTATTAAATGCTTATTTAGTTTACTTTGGAGACAAATAAGTTTAAATAATGTAGATGCAAAGCAGTTTATAAAACCTTGCTAACACATATAGCTATTATTAAGGGAATGAGCTTCAACTAATGAAGAAAACACTTAACTGTTTATCATAGTTTCTGCCAATTATAATAGTTGATAATAGTTTCTAATCATATAGTTTCTGCCTATGGACCAAAAAACTAGAAGCTGAATGCACTATATTTAAACCACACTCTAAAAACCAAAACTATTGTTGCACGTAATAAGGCAAATCTAGTTATCCTCCTTTCTTTCCTGTACATATTTTTTCACTTGTCACATGGCATTTAAACATATTGTCTTTTTTGCTTCTCTGATGAGAGCAAAAGTTATGAAATATTTTTCATTAAAGAAACTTTCTCTGCAGTAATTGTGCAAAGCATAAATGTAAGAAAAGAGAAATAAATGCTGGAGTTATATAAGAAGACAGTGTTATCTTTAAGTCAAGGATTCACATGAAACAGAGCAGATAAAATATTCAGCTATAAACAGATCTTTATATTGTAGTTGAAAAATTTTTCTAGCAAAGCCAATTGTTATTTTGCAGAGAATACATTAGATTAAGGAAATTGTTATATGGTATATACGGGCAGCTTCTGTTGATGCTAATAACTTGGTGATAGTTAAAGGAAATATGAAAGAAAAATGCATTTCCTTCAGGTTATAGAAATTAGAATAAAAAGTTATGCTGATCTAAAGTCAAACATTTCAAATTATAAAAATACTAAAAGAAAATGAGAAAGACAATAAGCATATTCATTTATACAATATAATGAGCACATGTGCAAAATTATTATTTAATTTTCTCACATTAAGCAGTGTAAAATACTCAGTACTCATGTAGACATGTGTAAAAACAATAAAACAAATGATCTTTTCCCAGTTGCATACATACTGTAGTCTATTAATGAATGTAATGTCAGCATACATTCATTTAAGAAGGGTACTGCTGAGGAAAAATGAATTAAGCATTCATTCAAAAATGAATTGCCCTTTGATCAACCTAATATTGAGCCTTTGTACATTTAAACAGTCTGGTCCTCAGACAATAAGTATGTAATCTGTCACTTGGCCCATTCTTTAAGTTTTTTGTTTTGTTTTGTTTTGTTTTTTCTAGTTATTAGGACTTCTCAGGACTTGTTCTCTAGTGGTATATCATTTAAGAATACAAGATCATTTCAAAGCTATGAAAAGGTATCAGAATAAAATTTTAAGGGATATATATATATATATATATATATGTAGCAAAGTGATTCAGTGGATAGAGTACTGCACCTGGAGTCAGGAACATCTGAGTTCAATTCTGGCCTCAGCTACTTATTAGCCATGTGATGGTGGGCAAGTCCTTTAATTGATGTTTGCCTTAATCCATCAAAGAAAGAAATGGCAAACCAGTTCATTATCACTTGCTAAGAAAATCCTAAGAACTCTATGGACTTGCTGAGGTCCATGAGGTCACAATGAAATAAGCATGACTGAACACCAACAACTACAAATACATGTGTACACAGTATATGTTAACCCATATAAATGTGTGCAAGATATATCTATACATTTATGTATGTGTGTATATACATATGTATATAATATATATGCTATATACTATATCTATGTATCTCTCTCTCTCTCTCTCTCTCTCTCTCTCTCTCTCTCTATATATATATATATATATATATATATACACACAAGTGCATATCAGTGTGTCTGTGTGTGTGTGTGTGTGTGTGTGTGAATTTAACAAAAAATGGACAAGGAATAATTTACCTGTAAGATCTATGGAGAAGAAATTAATTTATGACTAAACAAGAGATAGAAAAATTATGGAATATGAAATGGATAATTTTTATTTTAGTAAGTTAAAAAGGGTTTGTACAAAGAAAAGTGCACAACAAATACTAATACAACAAAAACTAAAATGAAAGCAGAAAGATGGGGAAAAATTTATAGCCAGTGTTTCTGATAAAGGTCTCATTTAAACATATATGAAGAACTAACAATTAAATTTATTGGAATACAAGTCATTCTCCAATTAATAAATGGTCAAAGAATATAAAAAAGACAGTTTTTCAAGAAACTAAAGTTATTTATGGTTATATAAAAATGCTCTAAATTACTATTGATTAGAGAAATCCAAATTAAAACAATCCTGAGGCCCTAGTTCACACTTATCAAATTGGTTAATATATCAGAAAAGCAATATAATAAATGTTAGAGAAAATGTGGGAAAGTTGGAAAACTCGTGCATTGTTGGTGGAATTATGAAATTATCCAACTATTCTGGAAATCAATTTGGAACTATGCCAAAAGGGCAATAAAACTGTGTATATCCTTTGCTCCAGCAATATCACTTCTAGGACTGTTTCCCAAAGAAGTCATAAAAAAGATAAAAGATACCACATGTACAAAAATAAGAATTCTTTTTGTAGCGACAAGGAATTGGAAATTGAGGGGATGTCCATTAATTGGGAAATGGCAGAACAAGCTGTAGTATATGAATTTAATGGAACGCTATAGTGATATTATAAATGATTTAGCAGATGGATTTTAGAAAAACCTGGAAAGATTTATATGGACTATTGCTGAATGAAATAAGCAGAGCCAGGAAAACATTGGACATAATAAAAGCAATATTGTACAATGATAAACTATGATGGATTAAGCTCCTTTCAGCCACCCAATGATCCAATTCACATCCAAAAGACATGTGATGGAAAGTGTCATCCACAGTCAGAGATAAAAAACAAACCAAATGTGGAGTCTTAATGTAGACCAAAGCATATTGTTTTCATTTCTTTTTTTGTATTTTGTTTTGTTTTCCTTCTTTCCTTCCCTTTTTTTCTGACTCTTCTAGTCTGGCATGACTAATGTGGAAATATGTTTAATATGATTATACATGTATACTCTATATTAGATTGTTTGCTGCTTTGGAGAAGGGAGAGGGGAAGGAAAAAGAGAGAAAAATTTGAAACTCAATTTTATAAAAGTGAATGTTGAAACTGAGAAAAAATGCTATTCAAAAATGTATAACACATTATTAAAGCAGTGAAAACTAGATTTAAAGAGACTTCTTTTAAATAATAGGATTATTTCTTTAAACCAGACATAAGACTTCTCCCCTGAGACCCACTTTGCCTGAAAGAATACTGGGTGGGAAAATTTTAGCAGCTGGCATGATAATGAGTCCACTTCACTGCAAATGAGTTCATTATTATTCTTTTCCTGCAGTCTTGTAATTCACAGTTACATGGCATCTATACATAAATAAAAATAGATATTATATATAGCTTAACACTGGCAATCAACAAGAACAACATTTACAAACAGAAAGGACAGTTTGGGAACAGTATGCAAATATGGCTAAGCTGATAAAGGAAAGAGAAATGTTACAAATAAATCCAAACTAAGTTTACATGCTGGTTTTCATTTAGGGTCTAAGCATTCCTGTTTCTGAAAAAAGCAGACAAATTTTCTTAGCAAGTTTTAAGGCAAAGAACATTAGAAATGGAATGTAGGTTATTCAAAAGATGTTAGAAGGAATTTAAAATTAGTTAATTTTTTTTAATCCCAAAAGTGGTTATTAATGGTTGGTTATCAATATGTTGGGCTAGGTGGCCTCCAAACTCACTCCTAACTCTACAATTCTGTTATCATGATTCTATGGATGAGGATCTCTAAAAGAGTATTTTATTTGATCAATTTTTGAAGATATTTCAAGGAAACTTTCATGAAGTAAAACTGGAAAGTTAGATAATAATCTATCTATGAAGATCCAAAAATATTGGTCTGCAAATATTGTAGGTTGAATGTTTTTGAGCAGGGAAGTAACAAATTGATTAATTTCTTCTATTTCTTAAAATGTCACTAATAGAAATAATTTTCAGTTTTTAATGTTTTCAAATTACTTTCTACTCAGCAAGGACTATATCAGTGCTTATTACCTTACCCTGTTCTCTTCCCTCCCCATCTCCTAAGGTAGTCTATAGTAATTTAAGAATAAGATTTACAGTGAATATTGTAGCAATCTTCAGATGATTGAAGTGTTATCTCATAGTGATTGATTCCAGAAAGCAGAAGCTGGAAATGTAGGTAGAAGGAAAGATAAGTTGGACAATGACAGATGGGGGGCAACCATAATTTTGTTGGGGTTCAGGAGTGTTGAAACCCCAAAATATATTGAGTTTACATGCCCATGTTGTAGAATAGACCATTAACTGAATACCAGATATATAATTTTGACTACATTAAGTTAAAAAGGTTTTGTACAAACAAAACTAATGCAGACAAGATTAGGAGGAAGCAAAAAATTGGAAAATCATCTTTATCTTTAAGAGTTCTGATAAAGGCCTCATTTCTAAAATATAGAGAGAATTGTCTCATATTTATAAGAATTCGAGCGACTCTCCAATAGGTAAATGGTCAAAGGATATGAACAGATAATTTTCAGATGATGAAATTAAAACCATTTCTAGTCATATGAAAAGGTGCTCCAAATCACTATTGATCAGAGAAATGCAAATTAAGACAACTCTGAGGTACCACTACATAACTGTCAGATTGATTAAAATGACAGAAAAAGATAATGACGAATGTTGGAGGGGATGTGGGAAAACTGGGACACTAATACTTTGTTGCTGGAACTGTGAACGGATCCAACCATTCTGGAGAGCAATGGGGCTGTGCATACCCTTTGACCCAGCAGTGTTTCTATTGGGTTTATATCCCAAAGAGATCTTAAAAGAAGGAAAGGAACCCACATGTGCAAAAATGTTTGTGGAAGCCCTTTTTGTAGTGGCAAGAAACTGGAAATTGGATGGATGCCCATCAATTGGAGAATGGCTGAATAAATTATGGTATATGAATGGTATGGAATATTATTGTTCTGTAAGAAGCGACCAGCAGGATGATTTCAGAGAGGCCTGGAGAGACTTGCATGGACTGATGCTGAGTGAAATGAGCAGAAACAGGAGATCATTATACATGGCAACAACAATACTATATGATGATCAATTCTGATGGACATGGCTGTCTTCAACAATGAAATGCTTCAAACCAATTCCAATTGTTCAGTAAAGAAAGCTATATATATCCAGAGAGAGGGATGTGAAATGTGGTCCACAACATATCATTCTCATGCTCTCTATCAATGTTTGCTTGCATTGTGTTTCCTTCTTCAGTTACTTTTTTGTTCATGTAGATATGATTGTTCTTGCACAGCAAGATAAGTATGGAAATATGTATACATCTATTCCACTTGTCAAGTATTTTAATATAATTAGCATGTATGGACTTCCTGCCATCTAGGGGAGGGGAGGGGACTGGGAGGGGGAATTTGTAACGGAAAGCTTTGTAAGGGTCAATGTTGAAGAACTATCCATACATATGTTATGCAAATAAAGAGCTTTAATAAAAAAAATTAAAAAAAAAAGAATAGACCATCTCCAAATCAAGAAGCAAAGATTTTATTACACTGATAACAGTGAGTTAATCTCCATATGCGATTTTACCCAAGAAGGGGGTTTTAATAATAGAAAAATACCTCAGGGATTGGAATGATTCTGATTGAATGTAATAATTGTCCTGTGATGATGATTTTGTCAATACCAAGAATTTGTTTAGAAATTCAACCAGGGGCCTCAACCAAGGGAGGAATTGTAATAAAAGTCCACTTAATGATGACAAAAGAACTAATTAAGATCAAAAAGTCATGTTTAGTGCTTTTCCTTGCTTGTCTCAGAAAGTAGCTTCACCTTTTGATTATTTACAATAATGCAAGCCCTGTATTGTCAATGGCCATGTAGCTACCAAAGATCAAGGACTTCATCAATTTGATATAAGAAAAAATTCCCAGGGAGTCAAAACTGTCCAAAAGTAGAATCGGCTGCCTTTGGAAATAATGAACTCTCTCACCAGATAGTTGTATTATTTTTTTTTCCTTCAGTCTCAAAGAAGACCCTGATATCAGGAAGACAATGTCATGACTTGCAAGTGAATTAGATTTAAGTGAATGAGAGCTGTGCAAAATCACCAGTTTCAGTTTCTTTTCTGGAGCCATCTGGATCCAAAGGCAAGATATAGATCTGGATGACTAGAGATAGTCTTGGATGCAGTGGGAGATCTTGCAATTTTTAAGCTAGAGTCTTCCCCAGGTCTCAGTTTGACTGAGGCAATTTCCACTAAGTGATTAAGGATAGGTAAGAAATGAAGCAAAGAATGATCTCTTCTTCCTAGTTAAAAAAATCAGTCTGAGAGGAGAATACCCTCAGAGTTTCTGGCCAAAAACAGAAACAGTTGCCATTTACATTCACTGTGAGCCATCCTGGCCCAAACAGTGACCATATGGGACTTGGACTGGGAACTATTGTTGGCCAATCTATGGGAGGTAGAGTGACTTAGATTCAAAACATACTTTCAAGTATAGATTAGATGACCACTTGTTAAACCTGAACCTACTCAAATAGAGGTTAGACTGGATAAGATCACTTTACTCCCTTGTGGTTAGATTTCTCCCCATTTATAAAATTGGTTAGAGAGCTTATTTGTGGACCCTTCGAGAACTAAAATGAGGAGTATCAATGATCCTGTGATGAAAAAAGCATTGCTATTTGAAATGAAAATGGCATTGGTGATTTTATAAGAATCATTTATCTTTTACTGAATTTCAGAAAATCATGCATTATTATTATTATATAGAAATTACTAAACATTTATATGATTAAGTGATGTTATTAGAAACAAAATATAAAACTGTCATTTACCAGAAATTCTATGACTAGCAAATAAAAGCAGGGCTTCACATAATGAAGAAATTCCATAACTCCTAATTGCTTAGAATTAAAATTTGAAAAATCAGAGATCCTCTGATATAGGTAAATTAAAAAGCAAATATTAAAATTTGGGAAAATTGAAAGAACTATAATCATTTAGAAATGTACCAATTAAACATATCCTAATTTCCTTAGATGCAGAATTTTAGAAAAAATATTTTTGAAAAACATTACATTAAATGTTTCTTCAGAAAGTTGAAATTAGTATTATTTTCAAAACTTAAAAATATTCTTAGGGATAGAAAAAGATATATTATTCCTACATCAGCAATACAGTATCTTTTTATATCAAATCAAATTTCTAATGTCATTTCTTTTAATGCTCATGCTTTCTGAGACTCATTTATTGCTAATCTATGCAGTGTACTAGGACTAAATGTGAATACTTTGTCAAAACCATTTATAGGTATTTTATTTATCTCAACACTACATATGTTGTTTAAACACATTGGAAATCCCTATGAATGTTTGCTTCCTACATTATGTTATAACCCACTCAAAAGATGCTACTACTTAGAAAAGCAATTTTTTTCACAATGTGAAAAGACACGCAAGTGAGACTTGTCAAGAATTAATCAATTAAAATATATTTCTTGAATTTCTACTATCTTCAAAGCAGCAGTCCCTATTAGTCCCTAGGAAGTAGAAACCTATTTTCCTAGTATTCCTTCTACATTTAAGAACACACCCAGTTAGACTGACAATGCAAGGAAATAATCAAATTCATTGAAATGGCTTTTACCTCTTGAAATGAATTTTGTTCTCAGGTACAATTATGTATCAATCACAATCTATATTCTTGTATTAATCTGTAAACTTGTATTATGGAAACATTGCCAGAGTGCTCCAAATAATCCTGAGGAAATTGTTTGAATATTCAGGCAAAAAAAAAAAAAAAAAAAAACTATGATATACCCTGAGCTATGGAATGATTCACACATCCTCTCAAGTTCCTTTCAATCCACTTTTTGTGGACAATAATCTTTAATGCAATGCATTGTGAAGTATAATGATGCAATATTTGGTTTTGTTCTTAACCTGGTTATTTGATTCAGGAAAATATTGTCATGAATTATATCTGAATGAAAGGCCACCAAAGATAGTGTTAAAGAGTAAGAACCAAGAATAGTGGCCTATTCTTAAAATCTTTGCTACCAGGGAAGCTGAGGCTGGTGAATTATCTGAAGACTGGTAATCTAAGCTACAGTGGGCTAAAGGTAATCTTGTCTCTGTTCTAAGTCTGACATCAGTGTGTGAACACCAAGGCTTAGGGTGCACCAAGCTCCCAAAGAGGGGCAAACCATCAAGAAAATAATTGGAAAGAGAAATTTTCTATAATATTTGATATAGTAAAATCTTAAAAGTATATAGCAAATGATAATTTAACTCAAAATAAACCAGTTTGTTAATGTAAAGATAAAGAAAGCTAATTTTTAAGGGTTATTAGAGCTGTAACATAATAGTATGACTGTATGAAGGGGAATAATTAAATTAATACAAAGGAATGGTTCTAATCAAATACAAAATGCATTCAATTACCTTTGGGATATTTTAAAAGGAAAGAATTTTGTATATCAACTCAAAGAGCTTTTTTCTCTTTCAGTGAACCATAAATATACAGTATCTCCCATTAGGACAAAGGCTGATGTTGCCCAGACAAAAGAGTGATGCTTCATAAATTTGTCTAAACTCACTCACCCCCTACAGTGCTTGTATAATTAAATTTTATTATGAAAGCGAAGACAAATTAAATAATTGTTTGATTAGCTATTTCCATTTTGATTTCTTTTATACAATGCACTTTTTGTTACAGGGAATGAATTCCTATAAATTCTATTTGTTGATCTCTTAACAGTATTTTAAAGACTTCATAATCATTAGCATTTTTATATTGTAATCATAGAACAGAGGATCTTAAACTTCTTTTGCATTATAAACTTCTTTACCAGTTCAATGATACTTATTGATCATTATGTAGAATAAAGCTTTCAATGCATATAACAAAATACATAGTATTTTAAAACAAGAGCTACATTTAAATGTAGTTATCATATTTTTTATTTAATTTTTTTTGAAAGAAGCTAAGTTAGCATACTCCAGCTAAAAGAATAAATTACATTCTCTGATTTGTTATTGTTGGTGTTGTGGTACAGTCATTCCAGTTGTGTGAAACTTCATAATCCTATTTAAGTTTTCTTGTCAAAGATACTGGAATAGCTTACCATCTCCTTCTCCAACTCATTTACAGATGAGGAAACTAAGGCAAACTGGGTTACGTAACTCAGTCAGAGTCACACTGCCAGTAAGAGACTGAGATCCATATTCAAACATTCAGGAAAAGGCAGCTAGGTTGCACAATGGTTAGAGCACCAGCCCTGAAGTCTGGAGCACTTGAGTTGGAATCTGACCTCAGACACTTAACACTTCCTAGCTGTGTTACCCTGGACAAGTTACTTAACCCCAATTGCCTCAGGGAAAAAAAAATTCAGGAAGATGAGTCTTCCTCATTTGGCCCAGCAGTCTCTATTCTCTGAGGCAAGCAATTGCTCAGAGCTCTTCCAACCACAAAATGCTGCCTATCTATCTTTGCAAAATTTCCTCTGTCTTCCAGTCTCTTATCTTATCCACAAATAGAGAGGTTGATCTCTGCCTAATACTGTGCTGATAAGATGAGAGTGAATGATAAAAAACTTTGGAAGTCTAGAATGGAGTTTCTTTCTTCCATGAGGAATGGGAAATGTTGCAAAAATTAAAATTAGGCTTTGTCTTATATAAAATATTTTCTGGAAATGCCTCTTAGTTTTTGCCTTGGGTACTGCTTTTATTTGAGGCTGTGCAAATAAAGTTAATTCATGAGCCACCCTGCTAAGTATGATTCTCATAAATTACTCACTTCCACATGAAAATCAGGAATTCTCAGGAATAACTAAAGAATTGTTTGATAATAGGGCTCTTCTTGTAATAATTTTCTTTTTCTTTTTTGCTTTTTTGTAAATTTATTTTTAATGAACATTGCTTTATGAATCATGTTGGGAAAGTAAAATCAAAACAAAAAGGAAAAACCATGAGAGAGAAAAAGAAAGAGAAAAAAGAAATGAAAATGCTATCTAACTTTTTCTATCCAAAGTTTATTGGAATTGCCTTGGATCATTGAATTGCTGAGAAGAATCAAGTCCTTTAAAATTCATCATTATACAGTCTTGATGTTACTCTGTACAATGTATTCCCTGCTTCTGCTTGTTTCACTCAGGATCAGTTCCTGTAAATCTTTCCAGGCCTTTCTAAAATCAGTCTTTCATCATTTTTATAGAACAATAATATTCCATTACCTTTATATACCAAAACTTATTCAGCCATTTCCCAATTGACATGCATCTACTCATTTTCCAATTCTTAGCCACTTCAAAAAGAGCTGCTTGAAACATTTTTTGCACATGTAGGTCCTTTTCCCTCCTTTATGGTTTCCTTGGAATACAGACCCAGTAGAGATCTTGCTGGATTAAAGGGTGTGCATAGTTTTATAGGTCTTTGAGCATAGTTTCAGGTTGCTCTCCAGAATGGTTAGATCAGTTCACAACTTCACCAACAATGCATTAGTGTACCAATTTTCCCACATCCCTTCTAACATTTATTATCTTTTTTGTCATCTTAGCCAATTTGAGAGGTGTGAAGTTGTTTTAATTTGCATTTCTCTAAGCAATAGTGATTTAGAGCATTTTTCCATATGACTATTAATGGTTTTAATTTCATCATCTGAAAATTGTCTGTTCATATCTTATGACCATTTATCATTTAGGGAAGTAATAACTTTCTTCTAAAGATTCTAGGTACATAAACACTTTTTCTCCCTCTGTAATATAAACATATTCACTCTTACCTACTTCTCTAGCATACAATTCAAAATTTCTGATTAAGAATTTACTATGAGCTAGATCATTGCATAAAAGTAAATCTTGAAAGAAGACAAAGTTTTAAGTGACTAAACCAGAGTCACATTAGAACTCAGGAAGATGAATCTTCCTGACTCCAGGCCTGGCATTCTCTGCTCTATGGTGCCACCTAGTTGTCCTCTCCAATCTGCAAATATAATTAAAACATCAGTAATGTCAAAAGTGACAGCATATATAATACACATTTTTCTTGACTATCTTTTTGAAATCTTGCTTTCATTTCCCAATAATGTAGATATTATAGCAGAACTAAATATTGAGAGTTCTAATAAAAGTTCCAGTAACTTGCAAGGTAAAAACTGAAGTGAAATACTTTAAACCAATACAATCAAAGAACATTATGTTGTCTCCAGATAATATTTTTATTTAGGACATTAGAAATATATTTGATTGGAGTTAATAAAGATACATAACATATTATGGACTTCAGTAGCAATTTGTAGCTATAATCAGATAAACAAACAATACATCTGGTAAATAGATAAGCAAAAATCTGGAGCACTATAAGTTCAAATTTGAAAATTCATAATAATACAATAGGTATTGAGAGAAGGGAGAGAGTGTATAGACAAGGGACAAACAACTTTTAATAGGTAAAGCAAAAGTTGAATAAAACATCAAAGAATGGCTAGAATTTTATGAAAGTCCAGGATTGAAGGCATTCTGTGAAGTGGAATGCATGAAAAAAGAAAAAAGCATAGAGACAGTAAAATGCTGAATTTTCTGTACTTAAACACCATAAAAGAACATTTCCAGAGATATAACTGAAAGCACAAAAAGATCATTCTATATGAAACTGTGAATTTCTATTTCATACTACTTATTTTTTTTATAGCTTGTAATACACATTACTTTTAAAACTGTCTTATCTCTGTTTCTTTCTGAACTTCAATCTCTTCTGTTCACTTTTTAAAATGTTTCACTGGCCTTCCTTTTCTAACATCATTTTTCCTAGCTTTCTTACTTTTCACTCTTCCACACTGAAAAAAAAACTGGGGGGAAAGTTAGAAATAATCTTAGTCAAGGAAAAAAAATAATGAATACACAAAATATCATGTCAAAATATATTTCTCTTCATCATGAGCCAGTCAATTCTAATGTAAGTAAGTAGGTAGCATGTTCCATCATAGGTGCTCTTAAAAAAAAAATATATATATATATATATATGTATATACATATACATATATATATATCGTATTGATCAGGCTCAGTATTTTTTTTTTATTGTTTTCCTTACAATGTAGCTTTCCTTGGATCTGTTGCATTCATTCTCATTCAACTCATGTTATATGGGAGATGCTCATACAATTTTGTTGCTATGTAGAGTAAAATGATATGTGTTCACATTATAACTTTTATTCAGGAATTACACAATGTTTCAAGCACATTTTTAGATTCTCATTCATTTATATCCTTTTCTCATCCTTTTCAGTGCTCTTTAGGATAATGGATATTGCTTTGCTTTTGACTAGTCCTTATTTGTTACTAATTTTCTTCTTAACCCAAGCAATTTTTTTTCTTACGTTGGGATGGATGAATTTATGGATTCAACAGTTTGTATTTGGATATATTTGTTTATATGCATATTCATTCAATCTTGAGAAATGAATAAATCATAGAAATTATCAATCAGTATAAAAATAAATTTTAGAAATTCTAGACACCCTCAAAATAAAGAACAATAAATATCATTAATGAATATTGATTCAAATTTATAAGCAAAACCCTATTAGACTACAGTGGTTTACCCAAGAAATCATCCATTATAACTAAGTCAATATTGGACTAGAGTTTTAAATATGATATGAAATTACCAGAGTATAGAGGGAGCAAAAGGAAGAATCCATATAAATAATCACTTTAAAAGTGAAGTCACCTAAAACTACATAATTATTTCAATAGATGTATTAAGTGCTTTGCCAAACTATAATCTTTAATTATACTAAAAATCCTAGCAAACTTTAAATAGAAATGAATACAGATAACTTTTTTAATACGATAAAGATTACCTATTTAATCCTCAAAAGAAACATCCACATTAATAGTTGTATAATAGAAATCTTGACACCGCCTAAAAATACAATAACAAAAAAATGCTGTCTCCCACTATTCTTTAATGAAGTGAGGGAAAATACTAGTAACAACAATGGAAATGGAAATAAATTTGTAAAGCTAAATAGAGAATACATTATGCTATCCCTATTTGCTAATGGCTTGGTGATTGACATAGAATATCCCAAGAAAGCAGCCTAGATACCAATTGAGAAAATGGTTAACTTTAGCAAATTTGAAATCCTCAAAATAAACCACAAAAACAAAAAGCAATTGTATGTAATAACAAAATTTAATAGACAATGAAAGATTCATTCAAAACAACTAGTACATACAAACAAAAAAATAATGATTTACCAAAGCAAATTCAGTATTTATGTAATTCAATTACAAAGTGCTCCTTAAGTTTCTTGATAGATAGAGATAGGTACACACATAAATGTATAAATAGATATATAGATAGGCAGACAGATACAGATATATAGTTATATATTACTTGATACATATATTAAATTGCTACATGAATTTGATGCTCATGATTGAGCTATGACAGTTTTATAAAAATTACAAAATCATACATGACCAACAGATAATGCAGATCAAAAATTATTGCTGAATAGATAAGTGGTGAAATGATATGAACTAACAGTTTCCAGGGGAAGAATTGTAAACTAACACTCATATGAAAGAACACTCCAAATTAATAATAATAAAAAGCAGAAGCTGAAAGAACCCTGAGAATTCACTTCACACACAGAAAAATGTTGAAGAAAAAAATACAAGAATTTTAAATGTTTGGCAATCAGGAGAGATAGAAATAATGCATATTGTTGATATAACCATGAAGTAGTACATCTATTTTAAAAGTCAATTTGGACTTTTGCAAATAAAATGAATAAAATATCCACACTTTTTGAAAGATTCTATAGCTAAATAAATATTTCAAGGAGATAACTGACAAGAAAATGTCCATGTACAACAAACTATTTAAAGTATTTTTTACAGTATGAATGAATTAGAAACAAAGCTGATGGCTATCAATACAGGAAATGCATAAGCAAATTATTTAAACATATATGAAAATAAAGAATATCAAACCATCAAGCTTCATTACTGCATGACATTTAACAGAATCTTATGGTATATTATCCTGAATTTTACTTATTAGTTGTCCATAAATAATTCTATGCATTCATTGTTTAACTTCTTTCAGTTGACATAGAAATGTGTATTGCTTAGCCATTTTTTTCTTTTTCACATACAATAAAATTTCATTTGTTCACAGTTAGGCAAAAACACTTGCCTTGTCATTTTCAAAACATCATAATAAGGACAGCAAAGCTTTTGATTTCAATTTGCATTCACAAATGCTATAGTACTTTCTCAGTTCACATATATATATAAAATATATATGACATTCATTTTTTTCACTCTTAAAAATAAATGAGGCAATGAACTAAATTTTCAACAGAAGACATTTTTTTATTTAAATTAAAAGCTATCAATTTTTAATGCTTTTTTGTCTTTTGCTTTACTAATGGATGCCTTTAAGATGTGGATTAGCTACAAAGAGTTATAAAGGATACATGAAGTTATATCCTTACTAATATTTAATTTTTTTCATCACACCTTCTCTGGAAGTAGGACAATGCTGTTTTTCCTATTCTGTTATTTTCACTAGTCAACCAGTGATTGATTAAGCATTTATTAAGCAACAACTATGTACTAGGTATTATGTCAAATTCTGAAAATAAAAAGAAAAGCAAGAGAATTTCTTTGCACTTGAATTCCTTACAATGTAAAAGAAGAGACAATATATAATCAAGTACAAACAAAGTATAAAATATAAATAGGAAATAAACTAGGGATAATGAAAAAAGCTTCCTATAGAAGGTGGGGTCTTAGCTAGGACATAAAGAAAACCAGAAAATTCAGAAGACAGAGATGAAGATGAGGATAAGGATGAGGATGATTAAAATAATAAAAGTAATGGTAATGGTTATATATAATGCTTACTAAGTAACTGGCACTGTGCTAAATGAAATGTATCAGGCAATGAATGGAGAGAGAATTAATGAAAATACCCAGAGCTGAGACACCTTAATGTCTTGTGAGAAGAGAAACAAGGCTAGCATCATTACATCTAAGAGTAAGAGCAGCAGTGGAAGATTGGGTTTAAACATAAGAAAAATGAAAAGATAATAGAGGTGGTGATGGTAAATTATAAGGAACTTTGAACATCAAAAAATATATTTTTATATTTAATTCTGGAGTTGATTGGTAAACCACTACAGGTTTTTGAATAGGTTCTATCCCAGAGACATCTGCTTTTTTTTAACTTCATTTATTTTTAATACACATTGCTTTGTGAATTATGTTGGGAGAGAAAAATCATAGCTAAAGGGAAAAACGATAAAAGAGATACAAAAACAGAAAAAAGAAGTAAACGTAACATGTGTTGACTTACATTGAGTCTCCATAGTAGTTTTTCTGGATGCAAATGGCATTTTCTGTCCAAAATCAATTAGAATTGCTTTGGATCACTGAACCATTGAAAAGAACCAAATCTTTTATAGTTGATCATCACATATTCCTGCTGTTATTGTATACAACACATGCCTTGTTCTGCTTGTTTCTTTCAGTTTATGTAAATCTTTCTAGGCCTTTCTAAATTCAGTTAGTTCATCATTTTTAGAAAACAACAATATTCCCTTATTTTTATACACTCCAACTTTTTCAGCCATCCCCCAATTGATGGGCATCTACTAGTTTCCAATTCTTTACTACCACAAAAAAATGATCTGCTACAACTATTTTTGCATATGTGGGTCCTTTTTGCTGCTTTATGATTTCCTTGGGATATAGAGCCAGTAATGGCACTGCTGGATCAAAGGAGATGCACAGTTTTACAGCCCTTTGGACATAGTTAATTGCTTTCCAGAATGGTTGGATCGTTTCACAACTGCATCAACAATGCATTAGTGTTCCAGTTTTCCCACACCCCCCCAACATTTATTGTTATCTTTTTTTGTCAATTTAGCCAATCTGAGAAGTATGAGGTGGTACCTCAGAGTTGTTTTATTTCCATTTCTCTAACCAGTAGTGATTTAGAGTATTTTTTCATACGACTGTTGATGGCTTTTACATTATCATTTGAAAGTTGCTAATTTTGTATTGCTATATGTAAAACAATGCCATTCTTCTGAATTAATTGTTTTTTTTAAATAATTATTTTTCATAGAATATCGTATTTATGTTAACATATACATTCATATAAGTATATCACATTTTTAATAAATAAATATCTTTAAAGATGTATAAAATTGCATTTCTACATCCTGTTCTTTAATATTTATTTTATTTTCCTTTCTCCAAATCCCCTAATTACAAATAAGGGGTGGTTAGTGAGCAAAAAGAGATACCTCATATTCCTGATAAAATCTTCTTCTCCTCCCCTGTCCTTTTTGACCATTTGTCCAGACCTCAACCACAATTTTTCTTGCTTTCTTTTTGAACCCATTTCCAGAGACCACCCTCTAAGCTAAGAATTAACTTTGTAGCTATTTCCTTCAGGATACTACCTTCCTCTTATATCCGTTTCTTCTCTTTCCCCATTAGCTTTCCCCACTCCAACTATCTTTGTTCCATCCTCCTTTGATCAATACAGATAAAAACGAAGTTACTCAATGTCCATCCCCACCACCACTTCCTTTCCTCTCCCTATAATTTACATATGCATTCTAGTAATTTAAAATAAACTATTTTTGGCATCCCTTTATTACCTAGCATAAGCTGTTCTGCCTTCCTTCACTCCATGATCCCTGAAAGCTTGGGATACCTGTTTTATCTACTAAAATGTAAGCAATATAATTTTTACTAAAATATAAACAATGTTCCTTTTGTTTGCTTATTAATTTCCAATTTTTAGGTTTATCTTTTTAAATTTCAAATTTTCTACTTAGCAGTCATCTTTTTTTTATTAAAGTTTTTTATTTGCAAAACATATGTATAGGTAGTTCTTCAACATTGACCCTTACAAAGCTTTCTGTTAAAAATTTTTCCCTCCTAGTCCCCTCCCCTCCCCTTGGTGGCAGGAAGTCCACTACATGTTAGTTATGTTAAAATACTTGACAAGTCGAATATATGTATACATATTTCCACCCTTATCTTTCTGTGCAAGAAAAATCCTATCTACAAGAAAAAAAAATCTGAGAAAAGAAACCCAAAGCAATCATCTTTTATAATTAAAAAATTGCTTACATATCTTTTGTTTGTTATTTTTTACATAAGTTTCATTTCATTCAATATCCCTCTTACCATTTTAGAAATCCCTTTGATGGAACAAAGAATTTTTTTTAAAGAAAAAGAAAGAAGAAAAGCAAAAACACAGGAGCACTAATAATACATTGGAAAAAGTCGAAAAATACATCCAGTGTTCCATAACTATGGGCCAGGTAACACTGCAAAGGAGAAAAGGTGGTGTCTTCTCAAACCTCATCTTTGAGAGCATGGTTGTTATTGATACTTTTACAACATTGATCTTTTCAATTGCTTTATGGCTCCCCACATAGTCATTTAGATTGCTAAATGCATTGTGTATATTGTTTTCTTGATTAGGTTTACTTCTGTCTACAAGGTTTCATGTAAATTTTTTCCATTATTTTCACATTTATGACATAGATAATTTTTTTCCTACAATAGGAATAATCTTTTGTATCAATATGCTTCAGTTACATGGCCATTCTGCTACTGATTGAAATATATTTGTTTCCTGTTCTTATTACCACAAAAGATGTTAAACACACACACACATACAATACTAATAATGACATTTGCAGATTATGACTAATGCCAAAATTCCTAATTTATACAGTAATTTTATTTGTAAAATTGTTTTTTCCCCAAAATAGTTGTTCTGATCAACAGTTTCATTAACAATGCATTGCAGTATTAGTTTTTCCTGATTTCCCATAACCTCTTATAATTGATAATTTACAGTTTATCAACTTTGACAATTTGCTTTCTGTGAAGGAAAACCACCGGTTTGTTTTTATTTGAATTCCCTGTGTATTAGAATTAGAATTCACAGGGAATATGTGGGCATGTCTCCCCCAACTCTATCTTCCTCCCTTCATTGTGGGATTGGGCCTTCTTTCATGGACCTAAAAACAGTTTACTATTACCCTTTTGTGAATATTTTGTTCATATAGTTTTTTGACCACTTTTCTATTGAGAAATATTAGGTAGTTATATATCACGGATTTAAAACCTTTATCTGGGACTTGGCTCTTCAGCAATGCAGTGGTCCAAGACAATTACAATAGACATGAGATGGAAAATGCCAATATCAATGAGAGAGAGAAAGACTTATGGAGACTGAATGAGGATCAAATCATAGTATTTTCACCTTTTTTGGTTTATTTGCTTTTTCTATCTTGTTTTTTTCCTTCTTTTGGTCTCATTTTTCATGCACAGAACAAAACATGCACAATACAAAACATAAGTTTAACCTATATCTATCTCAGGAAGAAGGGAAGTAAAGAAAGAAGGGAGAAAAAATTTTCAGTTCCAAAATATTAGAAAAATGAGCATTAAAAACTGTCTTTATAAGTATTTGGAAAAATAAAATACTATTAAGAAAAAACCTCCATCTGAGAAAGTTGCTATGCCATTTAGTTTTTTTTTCCCTATTTGATTTCTTCCCTTATTAATCTAAATGCATTAACATTCTTAATGTAGAATCACTTTTAGTTTCATTTGATCACAGTTATCTATTTTAATTTCATTTATAATTGTCTCTATTCTTGTTGGTTATGAGTACCACATTGATAATTATTAAAGTTAAATGATCTACTTTTCTTCTAACTATTTTAACATTAAGATCTTTGATATTGAGGTGATATATCCATTTGTCATTTATTGTAAACTATTTAAGGACAAGAATCATTTCTTTATTTTGAGTCATAGCATCTGACAGACTTAGACACCAAATAAATGAGTGGTGAAATATAGCATCATAAATGCCATCTCTCATAATATTCTCTCCTAACTTTGCCTTACCCTAGAATTCAATCAAAATATTTTGGTGCTGATATGCGAATGCCAATGTTGAGTCAATATCAATTGTGATTTTTATTTTCTTCTATATAAATCAGCTAAAATCAAAGTTGTTTTTATCTACTTTATAATCATCCAATTCATATGAATCAGTTATTTCAAGTTATCCTTTCAATTTATATCACTTTTAATTGCATGCCAGTTCTTGATATCTTGCCTTAATAGATGCTTATTAAAATATATTTTCCCTTAGACAATTTTTCCATGATCTCTGCAAACAGAATTTTTATAACATTATTGTGATTTACTAGGACAAATATGTGTCTAACATATAAACTTCTTAATTGTAAACTTAAGCCTTGATCAATGTTTCTGCTTTATTGTTATCAGTTTAGTTCACACATCAAATTGTTTCTTGAGATGGTAGTGTAATTTGCTATATCCAGGAGGGAACTATGACCTAAAATTTCCTCCTTACCACTAATCTCCTTTGTTCTCTTTTCATTATTGGACATCTTATATTTTATTATTTTGTCATTTCCAATTTAAATTTCTCATCAGATTCAAACACACACACACACACACACACACACACACACACACACATATACAGACACACACACAATGCAAGGGGAAATGAGGGCAAGTGAGGAAACTTCTTCAGTGAAAATTGGCATTTCCTTTGGAATATATAGTTTTCGAGAGGAGGAAAAATAACTTCTCTAGAGTCACATGGCAAATCTTATGTAAAAAGTTGGATTTGAAACCATTTTTCCCCTCAATCTGAGGCAAGCTCTCTTTTCACTATATCATGGCTATTTCTTATGAATTTATTGTTATTCCTATTTTAAAGATGAAGAAACTTAGTCATAGGGAGTCATAGAGTAGAGCTATTACAAAGAAAAAGCTATTAAATTGAGCATTTTCTTACATTTCTGAGAGACAGTGACCAAATATATTACTGGAGCATATTGTTTTAGGGGATCAATAGCAAAAGCATTAGAATCAATGAAGGAAGGAAAAAAATCTTTATTTTTTTATTTCCCCCCCCACAGATACTCCTTTATTTAACATTTTATTTTCCACCAATTCCATCTGAAAACTTTTTTTTCAATTTTGAATTTCAAATTTTTAATTTCACTCATTCAATTCTATTTTTAAAAGAAATATTTCCTTCACTGAGCTTCTGTAACTCCTTTTCCCATTTGGCCAATTATACTTATTAATAGTTCTTTTATTCAGCGAATGTCTGTATTTATTCTTCCATGTGACCAATTTTGCTTTTTCAGGAGGTCTGTTCTTTAGCAAGTTTCTTTATAACTTTCCCCCCCGATTTGACCAATTCATCTTTTTAAATTGTTCTCTCCGTTGGATTTTTGTGCCTTTTTTTAAAAAAAGTCATTTTCCTAATTCATTTTTAAACTATTATTTTCTTCAGTATTTTGTATGCCTCCTTTACCAAGGAGGCGCTTTTTAAATTATTTATCTCCCTCACTCGAATTTCTTTCCCCAGTTTTTCCTCTACCTCTTTTATTTGATTTTAACGCCTTTTTGGGCTTTTTTTAAGTCCTAAAATTGATTCACATTGTTCTTTGAAGGTTAAGACTTAGCAGTTTTAACTTTTTCTTCTGAGTTTGTGTCACTGTAGGAATTATGTCAACTTTTGTGGTTGTTGTTGTTGCTGTTTCTGTTTTTATTTTATGCACATTTTCCTCAGGCTATTTCTTAAACTTTTAACCTTAAATTAAAGTTGCGCTGTTCTTTTGGACTGGAGGGGCCACTCTCACAAACCTCAGACTTTTCTTGCTTCTGCTCTCAGAGCTAGTTCTATTTAGAGTCTCTATAGAGGGTCTGTAAGTTGTGAGTTTTTCAAGGCTGACCTGTGTTCTGGAGTCCGAGCAATTACAAGCACTCTTTTCCACCCTGGAACAGTTACCATGGTCCATAGACCCTTCCTGCTTAATCTCTGATATTCTAGTGCTCCTCAATTTGGGACTAAAATACAGGACTTTGACCAGAATCTGTATATAGGTAATGCAACAAAATCCTGGACCCAGTGCAAGCAAAGGAAAATCTATAATCTCCTTCTGACCAGCAGATCATCCACTTTCTGTGGGCTGATCATTTAGGGAGCCACTGATACTGTGTCTGATTTGATTGACCCCAAAGCCTGCTGCTGGTTTCCTGAACCAGGCCTATGCTGCCACAGCCTGATTTAACCTTCATTCAATTTCATCCCAGTTCAGCAGAGCTTTTATGCCAAATTTCTAAGTTGTCTTAAGCTTTTCACTCCTTTCTGCTGGGTGTTCTCTGCCTCCAGAATTTGTTTCAAGATTTATTTAAATTTTATTTGGAAGAGCTTAGGCAAGCCCTTGCCTTTTTTCTACCATTTGGCTCAACCCCCCAGAGTCCTCTTGCTTTTTAAGTCTATCCTCGCCAGAAAAGAAAGGACTAATTCCTAAATTAGATTAATCTTTTATCTCTATGCTTTGAATTTCATATATTCCATTATTGTTCTGTAAGAAATGACCAACAGGAGGATTTCAGAGAGGATTGGAGAGACTTGCATGAACTGATGCTGAGTGAAATCAGCAGAACCAGGAGAACATTATACACAGCAACAAGACTATACGATGATCAATTTTGATGGGCATGGTTCTCTTCAATAATGATGTGATTCAAACCAGTTGTTCTGCGATGAAGATAGTCATATACATCCAGAGAGAGGCCTGTGGGAACTGAGAGTAAACCACAACACAGCATTTTAACGCTTTCTGTGAATATTTCCATGCATTTTGTTTTCCTTCTTAGGTTGTTTTTTTCTTCTTCTCTTTCTACATCTGATGTTTCTTGTGCAGTAAGATAACTGTATAGATATGTATATATGTATTTTATTTGTCATATAATTTATCCTATCTAGCATGTATTAGATTACCTGTCATCTAGGGGTGGGGGTGGGGGGAAGGAAAGGAAAAGCTTGGGAAAAAAAAGTTTTTTTGCAAAGGTCAATGTTGAAAGGTCACTCATATGTTTTGTAAATAAAAAGCTTTATAAAAAAAGAATTTCATATATTCAAGAAAGAAACCATAATATTATCTTGATTTACCACTTTGAAAAGATTTGCCAGTAAGTTATGTTGGTTATGTAAGAATTTAACAATTTCTTCTTTCTAGAGAGACTGATTAAAAACCAATTATTATGAAATCATTTTTTCATAAATGAAACCATTTCCAATGCTTCATTTGAGTCTTTCATTAATTTGATATGGCTAAGGATTTGTGATCTCATTACTATGGAAGTTCCCTCTAGTGTTGTAGATTGAGCTGATCATGCATTTTTGTCTTGTATGAATTTTTTTCCATGTCTTCTCATAATTTCACATAATAAAGTACTATATCAAAATTTGAATAAATTCCTATTTTCACTAAAAAATTAGAAGGTTCAGTGAAAATTCTGTGAAAAATTGGCAATGAACTCTTAGAGTCACTGATACTAGGGAAGCTGAGCCTGGTGGATCAGATGAGTTGGGGATTTCTGAACTAAAGTACTGCTATAGCCAACCAGGTATCTGCATTATATCTACCCCAGATGCATTATGAGCATCTGGGGGTGAAAATAACCAGGGGTGTGAATACAGATAAATAGTCCCAGATCAGAAATTGAGTAAGTCAGAGCTTCTGTACAAGTCAGCAATGAGGTTAAGCCAATGAGGAGCTACTTTATTTCCACTTTGGCCTAGATAAGAAGATCTATGGAAAAGAAACAAAGAAGAAAGGAAAAAGAAAGAAGAGAGGGAAGGAAAATGGAGGGATAGCGGAAGGAAGAAAAGTCCAAATGGACAAGGAAAAGGGGTGAGGGAATGAAAGACATTTTTTTAAAAATTGAAGAAAAGAAAGGAATGAGAGAGAAAGAAGTAAAAAAAGGAAAAGTGAAGGAACATAGGAAGAAAGGAAGAAAAAAAGTAAAAGAAAAATGAGAATGATTTATTCATATATTTAAGAAAGTATATGTTTTATTTCTTCCCTAATACAAGAACTATTCCTTGCAGAAAGAACAAGGTATCGTGAACTAGACAGGAACAAGGTTATAAACTAAATGAGAGAAAAAACAACTTTATTTGTTGCACAACTTCTTAGATTTTTGAGGGGATCTAAAGATATATCTCAGGTTTTTGTCCCCAGGACTTCACAATGTATGTGAAAAGACATGACACGGGGTGATAACACATTATAAATGGTTATTACAGTAAATGGTACAATCATTAAGTGTTATAGTTCAGTGAAGGGAGAGATCATATTGCAGTAAGAAAGGTCTCATTGTGAGAATATAGGAAACAGATATTAAAGCAGAGAAATCAGAGGAGGCAGTAGAAGGAAAGGTAGAAAATGTGCATTAAAAAGCATGTTGAAGATGTTACTTAAACGACAAATATTCCTAAAATTTCTGCTACATGCCAGGCACTATGTTAAGCACTAAGGATACACATATGAAGATGAAATATTTTCTTTTCTCAACCAGTTTATATTATATTTGTGGGGAGTTTGGACCAGGAGGAACAACAATTACATAAATTACTTTAAGCAAATATGAAAAAAAAAAACAATTGTAAGGATAGACAAATATTTGGGGTGATTAAGAAAGGTTTTATAAAAATGATTCTTGAGATGAATTGTCAAGAGAAAAAATGAAGATAGAGTATTGCAGGTTTAAGGAGCAGCCTTTAATAAATGGCAAGATGACAGATTGGCAGGAATAGGTCTGCGTAGTTGATTCATGAGAAATCAAGTCAGAAAAGAAAGTCCAAGGTTTTGCAAAAGTGAATGTTGAAAACTATCTTTGCATGTATTTGGAAAAATAAAAAAAAAACCTACTAAATTAAAAAAAACACAAATATGCTGCTATTATCTCATGGAAAATAAATAAATAAAAAGAAAAGTATGTCACAAAAATGATGGAAGTTTTGTTTCCAATTTAAAGGAGTTGGGGATTGATTCTATAGAAAATGGGATATCCCTGACAATTTCTTAATAGAAATCATATGATCTAAGTGATGTTTTATGAAAATTCATTTGTTGATGTTTTTAAGTTTCTAGAAGTTAGGAAGTGTTTAATTTTTATCCTTGTGTCTCTAGAACATAGCATAGTGCTAGTACTTATAAATAGTAATTTATAATCATTTAATTGATGTATATGAAAGGTAGGTGGATAAAGAGATTGCAATTTGAGAAATTATTGGAACAGTTCCATTGTGAGATACTGAGTACTTAAAGTAGGATAGCTGCATGAGTAAAGTGGATAGAATATTGGTCTTGGAATCAGGAAGAACTTTGCTCAAATGGGGACTCAGACACTAGTGTGATTTTGAAAAACAGCCTGTTTGCTCCCCAGTTTCTTCATCTAATAACATAATTTATCTACCAGGGTTGTCTTAAGAAGGGAAATAAGATATTTTTAAGCACTTAGCAAACTTTAAAGTGATATATATATATATATATGTATATATATATATGTATATAATTATTATTATCATCATAATACATCATGTTACTATACACTGAAAGAAGAACAAAGTGACTAATTGAAAAGGGAAAAAGGCAGATAGAAAAACAAAATTTCCAGCAGACTAGATTAATGGAAGGATTGTGATATCATAACTAGGACAGAAGCAACCATAATATAACCTTTATAGTTTTGATATAATTTGTAGGGGTAAAAGGGACATAGAGTAGTTCTGATGTCATCTCATTGTAAATCATAAGATCATAGATTTAGCACTTGTAGGGATCTTAAAGATTATTTAATCCAAATTGCTCATTTGACCTTTGAGACTACTGAGGCCCAGAGACATGGTCACTTTCCTAAGACACATAGGAAGAAAGTGACAGAAATAGAATTTGAATCTCAACCTCAGACGCCAAATCCAGAATTTTTATTCATTATACTTTACTCTTCACTAGAGAGTTTCTTAGATTGAATTTAAAATGTAATTTAATATTTAAATTTTTTTTCATATTTCCTAAAACCTAACTACATGTGAGGAAAAGTTCTGTGAAATATTTTCAAACACTTCCAAAAGCTGGGTGACGTGTTATACATGAAGTCGGAGGACATGATACTTCCCAGCTTTGATCCATCTGGTACAACTTTAGGCAACCAACTTAAGTTTTTTAACCTTTTTTCCATCTATAAAATAAGTGAGTTGAGCTCAGTGATCTAAGTTCTAAAATCCCTTCTAGCTCAGAAAATTTGAGATATTTTTACTCTCCAATTTCAGCAACATAGTGATATCTATGTCTTTCTTTCTTGCTAGTATAAGTGACATTTCCATGATTTTATTAGTCCAGTTTTATCATCATAAAATGTCTATCTCTTGAAATAGTTAGAGAAAGCACGAGCTATTCTCACTGTTATTTCAATGAATGATTTTGTTCCAGATTTGCTGAAAGGGAATTTTAAATATATGCAGCTCTCAAGAAGATTAATCACATTTCATGACTGCTGATATTGAAAATATAGCAAGGATTGGACTTTAAAACACTATAGAATGGTAGTACTGAAAGGGACCTTGAGAGGTCATAATACAAATAACCTTGCAGTAATGTATGACCACACCTAAACCTGACAGATGAAATCTGATCTTATTTTCAAAGACCTCTGTGGACAGATGTGCCCTTCAGTAGCACATTCCAGTTTGCTTCAATTTTATTTATAAGTCCAGGGCAACTGGTTGACTGAATAAGAATCCCAGTTGATATGAATGAAGCCATTCTAATGTGGAAATAAAACTATCCTATTTATATTCATAATCATAGAGAGTTCTCTTGACTAGTTCAGTCAAGATAGTTTTCATGTTAATAGAATTCTATTTCAGAAAAATGCATATTTCATATGTTGTGGAATTTTTCCCATCCTTTCATAATATTTTTCAGTTTGAGAGAGATAAAAACTGATGGCAAACTTCTTGGTGGGGCCTGATCTAATGAGATATTATAGGGGTGGTACCATGCTGAGGTAATAAAGGTGAAATTTCTTGGGAAACTAGACAACCAATTATTCAGAAATACCATCAGGTCACCTTGTTCATAATTCCTGAGCATACCTAGGGTGCATAAATTGCCAATTCACAGTTTATGTTCAATTTCATCTACTCTGTGCTGAATAAAATTTGGAGTTTTACAAACAGTCTAAACTGAGATATCATTTTCAAGGCCAGAACAATAAATAATGAAGTCAAATGCAAAGGTAAGAATAGAAACAACATTTTCTATTGTCTTAACATCAACAGTTTTACTTCCTTATTTCTTTCTGTCATACAACCAAACTTTTCACAAGGTTTTCTTATTTAAACAGATTTTTGGCTTTGCCTTCCCCCCAAAAAAGTATGGTGGGATTTAAATATGGTAAACAATTAAATTGAGAGTTCATTTCAAGTAAATATTGATGATTATAGATTGTTTTCCATTTTCCACAAAGTATTTTGATTCTTAGTCTCATAGAGAAAATTAGACCAAGACATTTTAGCCTTATCTTTCGGCCAGACAACACAAGCACATATCAGAAAATGATACATTATCTTTTCACTTCACCACCATAGTCATATATCATTTATGGCTTGAACAATGTGTTTCTTTTCTGTAGACAAAAATCATTACTTTCCTATAATTCACCAAGACAACAACAACAAAAAACCCCAATGTTTCTACTGTTCCCTGAGCATATATAGATTATTGTTCAAAGAAAAAACAATCTTCCACTCACACCAATATTTACAACCCTATAGAAATGGATAGAATGCAATAGTTCAGTTTAGTCAGTAGTGTCATAAAAGAGCTTTCTTTTTAACGACTTTTAAGTCTTTGAAATGCAAAATTAATTCCTGGACTATGTCAAGAATGTCCTGATTTTATACGTAATTTTACAATTTCACCTCTAAAATGTTGATAATTCATTCTATTTTTCTGAACATTTCCTAAAACAGTATGGAGCCTGCTGCATTTTTTACCTTATTTTTACAGATGAAGAGTATGTTTTTGATTTTTCTAATGGTTTTTATTGCTACAAACAAAGATATATGCAAGAGCTTGTACAAACAAATAGAAGGGAATGTTGTAACATTACAAAAATTTTCCACATGTAACCTCAGCTTTCTAGATATATATGCAGAAAATTAAACTTTGATGTTTCTAGAACCTATTTCTCTTACTCAGCAGATGTTTTTTTGTTTGTTTGTTTGTCTTCCATTTTGTCTCCAATCAGTTCCCTCAAGGATTTTTTTGTTTTGTTTTGTTTTTTTCTGGCTTGGGTGTCTACTCAAGGCTTAAGTTGAGGTAAATTTAGATTGTTCTGATTGCTGGGATACTTAACCCATTTTTTTTAAAGAATATATTTCCTAGTTTTGTCAGTGGCAGTGTGAGGGTGAACTCATTACAAAGAATATGTTTCCAGATCTAACATCTAAAGATTCCTCCTACAGATTTTATGATAACCATGTCTGTCAATCACCCTGGAAGAATGATTGATTTGGGATCCTTGTATATCTGCATTTTTTAAAAATAGTATTTCCTCCTACTATCATCAAAGCATCCCTCATAGAACCATTAGGCCATTATACATACATTGATCTGGTAATATTTTCTTACAACATTTTTTTATGATTCAAGCCTGTTGTTGTTTTTAATTAGTCTAAAATGCTGACTAATTTTTTCTGTTCTATTTGCTATAAGGAGTTTAACTAACCTTTTTAAAGACTGATGGTATCATTTAAATGAAGCATGGATTCTTCACTTTTTTGTTGTTTTATAATGTTTCCTAGACCTCATTCTGCTCTTGAAGCATTGCTGGTTTTGTACCCAAGAGATAAAAAGTATTATGACTTTTAGTCTTTGTCCCTCTGCAAGAATCCTCAGTAGTATTATTTCTATTCCTTTCAAAAGCCTAAAGGCAAAGCAACTCAGTCATAGAAGACTTCATCTAGTTCCAATCTGGAACTGAAAAGAATGTTCCACACAGAATAAACTTGATTCTAGCAAAGATGTTTTTAAAATCTCTTTCTAATCAAAAGGAAAACTTCTGTTCCGAGTGAGAAGGAATTCACTGCATCTGAAGACTGTCTATTCCATTTGTATTGTCCTAATTGTTAGGAATATTTTCCTTAGATGAAACTTAAATTTTTGTTACATGAAACTTTGATATTTGCTTTCCAGAATTGAATGTAATGATATATATATATACATATATATATATATATGTTTATACATATACATCATACATGGTTATATATATGTATACACACATACATACGTACATATATACATATACATATATATATATATATAGTTTAATCAGGACACAATCCCTGTCATAGCCAAATTTTGATAAGTTTTCAGAGTGAAATGTCACTTTTTGATTAATATTACAGTTGTTATCCTTTCAAATATCTAAACCTTATTATTTCCCAGAAATACTTTGTTTCCCCTTATTCTCATCTTAAAATTATGAAAGCCATTTCTGGAACATGAGTGTCAGTTTTTATATTTATCTATGTAAGATTTCATCTTATTAGATTTTACCCAATATTTGATCCTACTTGTATTGTTTTGAATCCTCATTCAGATACTGAGCATGTTAGCTATCTCTGCCAGCATTGTACAAGCTGTAAATTTGATAAGAAAAACATGGATGTCTTTAATCAAATCATTAATAAAAATTCTTAACAGCATAGAAATAAGGACAGATTCCTGGCACAATTCAATAGAGTCATCTTTCCAAACTGACATCAGACTATTAATGAGCATACTCTGTCACAATTTAATCCTTTTTCCTAATTTACCCGACTGTACCATTAGCTATTTTTTCTATGAAAAGATCAAGTGAGACTTTGCAAAATGCTTTGCTACATCTGAACAATAACTGCCCACTGATCATGTGAAACAGGAATGAAGGAGGAGATAGTGGTGGAAGAAATCTGAGAAATAGAAGATGAGAAGAGGGCAGGAAAGGGGGTTTACAGTGAATCATCTCAGGTTTTTCTGTAATATATGAAGCAAGATTCTGAGCAAGTGGGAGGAGGTAGGAACTATGGGAGGTTTGAAGAGGGATGAAAAAATTGGAAGAGACTATGAAGAGAGTGATAGCAAGTTGAAAAGGGAAATGTAGTAAAATTTTATCATAGTATTGAAGGTACTGTTGAGGTTATGTGACATAAATGTTTGGTGTTCCCAGTCAGAAAATTTTCTACACCTTCATTCAATGGCAACCTGTAGGTGAAAATGATGGGATAGATGCACAGTTGAATTTTGGCTGGATGTAAAAGGTGATATGATAGGGGTTAAGGAATCAAGAGAGAAGCAAAATGTAGAGTTAAATTTGTTCACTAATAGAAGAAGAAAGAAGTCAGTGGCTAGTGAAGGAGAGAAGGTCTGGGAAACAATTGAAGGCTCAAGGAATTGGAAGTAACTGGATGGATGAAGAGTAGGGTTATGTACAGAAAGGAAAAAGGAGAAATGAAAAGTTAATGGATTATGGTTGTATAGGGGATTACAGAATTCTTTATCATGGTGGTAGTACATTTGTGATCCTATATGTGCATATTAAGGAGGAATAGGACATAAAGGATGAGTAGGTTGAGAAACTAAGTACTTAGGACATTTAAAGGAGAATCAATATATATGTTGAAATCTCCAGGTATGAGGGCAGGAGTTGGAGAAGAGAAAAAACCTGTCAAACTATTATCAAACACATTGAGGAATAAATGAAACTAACCTGGAAGGCTACCAGAACTTCCAGTGGGTGGTGGATATGAATACCACGAATTTCAAAGGAAGAGAATTTACTGGGTACTGAAAGGAGACATACCTGGAAATGGCAATGGGGAGCAAAAAGTATTCCAGCTCCTTCACCTGAAGAGTGAACACAGAAGAATGAGTGAAGGTGAAGACAATGAAGAGAGTCAGTGTCATTAGGAGAAAATCAAATTTTCTCTAAGAGGTAATTGGTAGAATAAGTGGGAAAGGAATATAAATTTAAGAAAAAGGGAAGTTTGCTGCTACGCTATTATTTTTCTAGCTCTGAAAAATAGTTTCTTGTGAATTTGTTTGCTATTTCATTGAATAAATAGATTAATTTAGGTGGCATTGTTATTTTTATTATATTACCTCAGCCTACCCAGGAGCATTTGATACTTTTCCAATTGATTAAATCTGATTTTATTTGTCTGAAAAATGTTTTGTAATTGTGTTCATATAATGCCTGGTAGATTCTCAAATATTTTGTATTATCAATGCAATTTCTCTTTATATCTCTTGCTGCTGGATTTTATTAATAACATATAAATATGCTGATGATTTCTATGGATTTATTTTGTATACTGAAACTTTGTTAATGTTATGCTAAAGTTTTTTTTTTCCTAGTAGTTTTTTTAGTTGATTCTCTAGGATTTTCTAATTATACCATCATATCATCTAAAAAGAATGCTAATTTGATTTCCTCACAACATACTCTAACCTACTCTAATTCCTTTAATTTTTTTTCTTTTCTTTTTGGTAATGCTGACATTTCTAATATAATATGGAATAGTAATGGTGATAGTAGATAACCTAGTTTCATCCCTGATCTTATTGAGAATGGTTCTAGTTTATCCCCATTACATATGATGCTTGCTAATGGTTTTAAATAGATGATACTAATCATTTTAGGGGAAACATTTCTACACTCTCTAGTGTTTTTAATAAGAATGAGTATTGGATTTTGTCAAAAATCATGATTTAAAAAAATTTTGTTATTAGCATAGTTTTCCTAATATTGAACCAGCCCTGCATTCTTAGTATGAATCCTATGGTCATGGTGCATTATCTTGGGAATGATTTGCTGTAATTTCTTTGCTAATATGTTATTTAATATTTTTGCATCAATATTCATTAGGGAAATTGGTCTATAATTTTCTTTCTCTATTTTGACTCTATCTAGTTTAGATATCACTATCATTTCTATATCATAAAAGAAATTTGGTAGGAAGTCTTCTTTTCCTATCTTTCCAAGTAGTTTACATAATATTGGAATTAATTGTTCTTTAAATGTTTGGTAGAATTCACTTGTAAATCCATCTGACCCTGAATATTTTTTTTAGGGAGCTAATTAAGGGCTTGTTTTTTTTTTTTCAAAAAAGGGAATATTTAAGTAATTTATTTCCTTTCCATTAGTTTAAGCAATCTATATTTTTAATAGAAATTCATCCATTTTAGTTATATTATGAGATTTATTGGCCTACAGTTGGACAAGATAGCTCCTAATTATTGCTCTAATTTTCTCTTCACTGGTAGAAGTTAAATCTTTTTGTTTTGATACAAATTGATTTTTTCTTTCCTTTTTTTCTAATCAAATTAGCTAGTTTTATCTATTTTGCTGTTTTTTTAATAAAACAATTGTAACATTTTTTACTTAGTTCAATGGTTTTCTGACTTTCAATTTTATTAATTTCTTTTATTTTGAGAATTTTAAATTTGGTACGTAATTGGGGTTTTAATTTGCTCCTTTTTAAATTTTTTAGTTGCATATTCAATTTATTGAACTTCTCTTTCTTTTTTTCATACAAGTAGGCATTTAAAGATATAAAACTTCCCCTAAGAACTAATTTGGCTGCATCCCTTAAATTTTGCTATGTTGTCACATTATTGCTATTCTCTTGGATGAAAGTGTCAATTGTGTCTGTGATTTGTTTCACTCACTCATTCTTTAGGATTAGATTATTGAATTTCCAATTAATTGTTGGTATATTTTTCCCTAGACCTTTATTATATGTGATTTTTGTGGTATCAGGATCTATAAAAGTTGCATTTACTATTTCTGCCTTTCTGCATTAGATTTCGAGGTTTTTATGCTCCAATATGTGGTCAATGTTTTGTATAGGTTTCATGTACCACTGGAAAAAAATATACATATATATATATGTGTGTGTGTGTGTGTGTGTGTGTGTGTGTATATGTACATATATATATATATATTCCTTTCTGTCTCCATTCAATTTTTTCCAAAGATCTATCATACACACCTTTTCTAAAATTCTGTTTACCTCCTTAATCTCCTTTCTTATTTATATTGTGGTTTAATTTATCTAGGTCTGAGACAGCAAGGTTGAGATCCCCCACACAGTATAATTTTGCTGTCTAATTCTTCTTGCAGTTATCTTAACTACTCTAAGAATTTGGATGCTGTATCACTCTGTGCATATATGTTTAGTATTGATATTATTTCATTATCTCTGGTACCTTTTAGCAGTATGAATATATTACACAAATTCACCTGTTTCATTGAATGTCCATCTGTTTCCTTGAAATATAGCACTTAATTTTGCTAGATAATTGACTCCTGGCTGCAATCCAAGTTCCTTTGCCCTTCAGAATATCACATTCCAGGGCTTTCAATCCTTTGAAGTGAAAGTGCCTAGGTCCTAAGTAATCCTGATTATGTGATATTTGAATTGTTTCTTTCTCGCTCTTTACAATATTCTCCTTGATCTGATAATAATATTTTTCTATGATATTCCTTGTAACTTTCATTTTGGGGTCTTTTTCAAGTGGTGATCAGGGAATTCAATTAATGACTACTTTACCCTCTGGTTCAAGGACATAAGGGAACTTTTCCTTTATGATTTCATAAAAGATGCTGTCCAGGCTCTCTTTTTCAACATGGTTTTCAGGTAGTCCAATAATTCTTAGATTTTTCTTTCCTGGATCTATTTTCCTAGTCCATTTTTTTCTATGAGGAATTTTACAGTGTCTTCTATTTTTTTCATTTTTTTCAGTTTTGCTTGATTGATTTTTGATGTCTCATTGAGCCATTCACTTCCATTTATTTAGTTTTAATTTTTAGTGAATTATTTTCTTTAGTTAGTTTTTTTTAATCTCCTTTTGCATATACTAACTAAACTTTTAAAAAGTTGTTTTGTTCATTGGTTTTTTTTTTCCATTTCAAAAATTCTGTTTTTCAATGAGTTGGTTTCTTTTTCTAGTTTGTCAATTCTATTCTGCAAGAAGTTATATGCTTTTCCCCTTTCTGTAAATCTAATTTTAAGGAGTTTCCTTCAGATAATTTCTGTTTCTTTTTCCAAACCTTCCTGCAAAGTTTATATTTCTTTTCTTCATTTTTCTCCTAATTCTGTTTTAAGATCCTTTTTTGAACTCTTCCAAGAGAGCCTTGTGAGATGGAGATCAACTTATATCATCCTTTGAAGCTTCATCTGGAGACATTTTGCCTTTACTGTTCTCAGGGATTGACATCTATTCTCCTCTGTCTCCATAAAAGTTATCTATAGTCAAAGCTCTTTTTGCTTTTTTGCTCATTTTGACAACTAACTTGATTTTTATTGAATACCTTCTAATAACTTTTTATTGTTTATTGTTTCATGCTTCTCTTCAGTTTTCTTTTTTTTTTTTCTTGCTGAGGCAATTGGGGTTAAGTGACTTGACCCCAGGGTCACAGAGCTAGGAAGTGTTAAGTGTCTGAGACCAGATTTGAACTCAGGTCCTCCTGACTTCAGGGCTGGTGCTCTATCCATTGTGCCACCTAGCTGCCCCCAGTTTTCTTTTAAATGACAAATTTTCTATTCAAATATGGGCTTTTAATCAGGAATGATTGAGAATGTTCTATTTCATTAAATATTTAGTTTTCCCATAAAGGATTTTTTTTCAGTTTTGCTGGAAAGTTATTCTTTATTACAAGCCTAGTTTTTTTTTTAATTTGTTTTGTTTTGTTTATTTGCTTGTTTGTTTGTTTTTTTTTTTGCCTCCCAGAATATCATATGCAAGGCCCTCTTCTGCTTTAATGTGGAAAACAATAAATCCTTTGTGATCCTGACTGTGATTCCATGATATTTTAATTGTTTCTTTCTGTATTCTGGAAGTATTTTTTCTTTGACCTAGGAGTACAGAATCTATTTATAATATTGCTGGGAGTTTTTATTTTGGGATCTCTTTCAGGAGATGATCAGTGGAGTCTTTCAATTTCTATTTTACCCTCTAGATTAAAGATCTAAGTAGGGCAGTTTTCCTTGCTAAATTCTTGAAATTTTATGTTGAAATTATTGTTGAAACTATTGATTGTAGTTTTTAAGATAGTCCAATAATTCTTAAATTATCTCTGATCTATTTTTAGGTCAGTTGTTTTTCTGGTAAGATAGTTTTTCTTGGATCCTTTGACTTCTCTGTGTCCAATTCTAATTTTTAAGGTACTATTTTCTTCATTCAGCTTTTGCACTTCTTTTTGTACTTGACCAATTCTGCTTTTCTAAATTGTTTTTCTCTTTAGTTGATTTTTGTGCTTCTTTCATTATTTGGACAATTTTTTAAAGTATAATTCCTTCAGTATTTTACCATGCTGTTCACTTTCTTTTCAGAATTTTCTTTTATTACTCTAATTTATTTTCCTAATCTTCTCTCTACCACTCATTGCTTTCTTTAATTCTTCTAGGAAATCTTGTTTGGTTTGGGTCCAATTAGCATTTTTCTTTGATGATTTTTTTGAGTAGCTGTTTCCACCTTCTTATTTTCTTCAGTTTATATCTTGCTCTGCAGTAGCCTTCTGTTGTCAAAATCTTTTTTTGTTGTTGTTGTTTGTTCATTTTCCTACTTTATTTCTTTACTTTAATTTTTATATTAAACTCGAGCTCTGCTTACTTGGGATATGGGAGGGTCTGTCCTATACTTTAGGCTTTTTCTGCTGCTGGGTCAAATGCCAACCTCTGGCTTTTTTATTTGGAACAGTGATCAGGGTCTCTGCTCTAGTGACAAACCACTGGCCTACCTTTTTATATTGGAAATGTAATCCAGAACTGCATATGAGGTTAAAGTGTTGTAATCAGTCAGCTGTATCAAGGGTCAGCCGTGGTTCCCTTGTAATCTCTTCTGAATATTTGCTCAATCCCTTTACTGTCTGTATCCTGAGAGCTCATGAAGCTGTTGCTACTACTGCAAGGATAATTGGGAAACATGTGTGGTTTCTGGGCAGGCATTCACCCTGATGTCACAGACTTTTTCCTGCTAAATTAAGTTTTCTTTTACTGGAAAAATATTTTATTCCAAACTTTTCTTGGTGCTGTCACTAAATATTTGTTTATGTGCATGTATGTATGTGTATAAATATAAATATGTATATATATATATATATGTGTGTGTGTATTGATATAGTGTGTCTATGTATATAAGCATATATGTATATATATAGATTTTATGTGTATGTCTGTATATGAATGTGTGTATGTGTATATATGCATATATGTGTATGCATGTACATATGTATATATATATTTGGGTTGCTCTTTATACAACTGATCCTTTTTGCTTTTCTAACAATGTCTTCACAATTTTATTTTGAGAGAGTCTCTCAATAGCATCTAATAGACACTTTTGGAAAATTATTTGAAATCTCTCAAAATTAAAAGTTTTTCATAATTGTCAAAAATTCTCATATGAAATAATCACTTCACTGATTTCCAATATTTCCATTCAAACAACTAATTATTCCTCATTGGTAAATATAAATTCCTTGTGGGAAAGACCTATTTTATCATTTTTTTTATCTTTTTATCCCCAGATGCTATATAGCAGTATAGCATAGATTGTTGTAGTTGTTTGTCTTTAATTCTCATAAAAGGACCAATGACATCAGTAGGGTGATATCTTGACTGGAAATATTGAATTGGTTATAAATAAAGCAGAGTTATGCAAAGTCATCAGTCTCTGTCTTAAACGGCCATCTAGTCCAATGGTAAGGCCTAGATCATGAAGAATGGAGATGACCCCAGATGCAGTTAGGGAATCCTGGTGATTTTAAACTACAGTACTTAATAAATGCTCATTGATCAGTTGATGGATCTTTGGTGACAGTCAAATGCCAAATAGCAGCCAAGTAGAACATGATTAGCTGCTTTGATTTTGAAAAAGATTGCCCTTACAGAGAAAAAGAGATAACATATGGTCACATAATTGAATTCTTTCATCATTAACATACCATAACCCTATAATGGTATTTTTAATTGTTTCTCTACCACATCAGCTATTTCCTCTTTCTGCAGAGAACTGAGATATACCTTAATGGCATTATTTTTGTGGTTTCTTTCCATGTCTTCATCAAAATACCTTCTATCGTTAATATATACTTTTTAATATGTAGAATGCTTTTCTTTCTCCATCTCCCTTTACCAAATCTGGGCATTTTGAATAAATAATGCCTTTCCATAATGTCATTTTAGTCAATGCTTTACCTACCAAAATCCTAGTGGTACTTATGAATTCAAATTTTATTTCCTTCCTTAAGAGCTCCAGTTTACCTTGCATGTTACTCAGACTAGTGCACACACACACACACACACACACACACACACACACACACAGTATTAGAATTAGAATATCTAATTTCTTGAATTTTGTCTCATCAAATTCTGTTTATCTCAAACAATATTTCTTTCTACATTGTAGATAATCTTAGTAGTCTCCAACTCTATAAATATGAAAGGACAATTTCTACCCTCACTTTTCCTAAGAGTTTAGAGCTTTAGACAATTGATCTTTTAATAGCCTTTCATAGGTATACTCAAAGTAAAAAAGGCACCTATCTTCTCTCTAATTAAGATACAGTCCAGAATTTCAAATTCCATTTTCAGTCATTATATTGTTTTTATTTATATAAGCTCAATTTCTGTCTTGTGACCCTTGCCTGCCTCTCATTAATAACTAATAATAATAGCTAATGTTTACATAGTATTTTTTATGTTCTAGCAAATGTTTTTCTCACTTAGCCTTTACAGCAACTCTTGGAGAATTTGGTGCTATTTTTATACCCCCATTTTATAGATGAGGAAACTGAGAAAAATAAGTGTTCAGTAACTTTCCCTAAATCACACAGATATTAAATTTCTGAACCCAAATTTGAATTCAGAACTTTCTGACTCTAAACCCAGAGCTCCTCAATATACATTGCAACCTAGCTGACATTTGGCAGCCATACTAAAAATACTATGCTTAGCAGTATTCAGATTTTTACCTAATATTTCCTATTGCTTATTAAGGCTATCTTCTTAGATTACAGATCACTAGGAATCATGTATTATATAATGGTTACATATCTCACATATTTGGTGCTGAACCTCGCAGAATCTGGGAACATTTGCTCAAGGTCCAACCAAGTTTTGATGTGTTCTTTCATGTCATGTTTGGTTCTATGAGTTTATCTAATGTATCTCCAGATGGCAATATGCTAATTGACTAACAAAAAAGAACTGGGTGGTTATATACTTTGTCACCTAAGACAGTCTCTGAGTTGCTTATTCATTTTTTAACAGGTTCTGGGGCAAAAATAAACAAACAGAAATAAACCATTTCAAAAGCAATGTTAGGTATTTCAAGAAGCATAACCCATTGTTTACTACTGGTTTCATTATATATCCTTGTTTGATTGATAATATATGGTACTGCAATTAGCACATAGTACTTATATATGTATATCTGTATAGATCTTCACACACAAATGTGTTGTCTCTCTACGTGCATGTTTTTGTTATGCACAATTCCAACAGACAGAATTTTATTATAATTATTTTTTTCAAAAATTTATTAATTTAACTTTTCATTTTAAGCTCAGTAAATAAACTTTTTTTTAATATACATTATGTGCCAGGCATTAAGCTAAACACTGGGGAATACAAAGCAAAAGACAATTCTTCCTTTCAAGCAACTCACAGATCACAGGGGCTGACAATATGTAAGCTAAATTGGAAAGAATCAAGAGAAAGAACACACTAAAATTAAAGAATTTTTAGCAAAGTTTTACTGTAAAAAGTAAAATGTTATTTGGAACTTCAAGGTAAGTAGGAAATAGAGAGAAGGAAGGAGAGAATTCCAGGAATGGGGAACATATTCCTTGAGCCATAATGTTGGAATATCTTAATAGCAAGGAAAGGTCAGTCACACTGGAAAGGAAATAGAATGGGGTAAGGGTAGTATAAGAAGACAAAAAAGATGTGGAGAAAGAGGTTGTAAATAATATATTTTAAAGTATATATGTATATAAAATCAATAAACCAACAACTTTGATGTAAGAAAGCTTTAAACTATTTTAATTCTTAGACATAGGGAAAAGTCTGGCCTTTTGGGACTATCCCTCTACTAAAATGGGCTTACCCATTGTTATACAAATGATATACTGGTTATGCACTATTAAGCCAATCAGTGAATAACTGATCCATTAGTCATTTTCTTCCAGGATGGTTAAAGGACAAAACAAGAACTTTTGCCCAAGTGGCTCCTTTGAGGAAAGATAGAGAAAAAAGGAGAAGTTATTGAAAAAGTATTTTTAATAGGAATCCTCAGACAGTATATGAATAGAGGAAAAGACCCAAGGACTTGAGTAATCTATATATCTTGTTTGTGTTAATATCATTAGTAACTAGACTAATTAAATTTTAGGAAGAAACTTTTCCTTGTTAACTCCATTTATTTCTACATTTTTGGTACTTTTTAGAATAAATTGGTTTCATTTCAAAAAACTTAACCCTGCTTTTTTTTCAATTAAAAATAATACCATACTATATGGGGAAAGCATAGGCACTGAGTAGGCATGTATTGAGCAGATCCAGAAACTTTTATGCATTGGAAAATTATGGCAAGATGTTATCTCATTCTCAAATGAGGAAACGGAGATGCTGAGAGAATCACTGATTTACCTAAGGAAGAACATAGCCAGAACCAATTCTGTTTGAATGGTGTAGCATCTTCTTTACTGGGTAATCCAGTAATAGTTTCTGTTGATTTTTCTACAAGTCAGAGGGGAAAAGTTCTCTGTCTACTTTATACCTGAATTGTGCCTTCACTATCTTTTTGTCTCTTCTGTTTAATTTGCATTCTACTATTGATCAGTCTGGGTTCTGCTGGAAATTTCTTCTTAAAGGCATCAAACTTTTTCTTTTATGTCAAACACTTTCAAATTTTTTTTCCAATGAGAACTCTATAAAACACTGCAAGTTTATTATATATTCAGAGTAAAAGCTATACTATACCCACATGAACTGTATATTGCAGAAAATTCATAAACATCTTCGTTTCTGTTTCTTGAGGGATTCAGTTCTTGAAGCATGGAGAAAATAAGTTGTTTTTCTCATGATTGTTTTCCATTCAGTTAGTATGTAATTAGACTTACTTATTTACCTATTTTAATAACCAATGGCCCATACTCATTAATCTAATATTTGCCACCCTTTCCCATTAATCTCTGACCTTTTAATATCACTTTACAAACATAGGAGTATAAAAGTGTGGTTTCAAGAGTTTGTAGAAGCTGTCTGGACCAACTATTCAATTTTGTAGGTGAAGAAACTGAGACCTTGGAAGGCTTGGACATTTGCCCAAGATGTCATAAGTAGTAAGCATGAGAGGCAAGATTTGAACCCATGTTTTCTGACTCCAGAGTTAGTATGCTCTTCCTATAATACCATACTGCTCATTTCAATTTCTGTAATTTTGCATTAAAAGTATTACTGGTATTAATGATACCATTTTACAGAAAGGAAAACTGAGGGTCAGAGAGGTTTAATGGCATGCAGATGATCATAAACTAGTAAATCTTGTAAGTAGTATTTGAATTCATCTTCCTAATTGCAAATTTAGTAATCTATTCTCTGTATTTGTTTATTCTATGCAAAACAAAGAAACATTCATTTATCATTTTTCACTTTTAGGATGTGCAGCTCAGGAAGGGGACAGCATGATATGCATTTACAGGTGTGTTGCTTCAATGGAAAATTGCATAGTTTATTTTCTGATTGAACCATACATCTTTGTCAGATTGCTTTGTACTATTCTTTCTCTTTCATAATGCGGCAAATTTTTGAAGATATTTTCCCATCTTTTATGAAAATGCAATATGCTTACAAGGTATTTTTTAGATGTTTTCCTTTGGTTCATCGTTTGCCATACTTTCAGATGGAAAACAAATTTTCATTGAACTTAATGCTGAGTCTTATTCTTGAGAACCTTAGAAAAGTTGACATGAAATGTCAATTTACTTCAAGCCCCCAGATGCTTATTAAGCACATACTATATGCAAGACACTGTACTAAGTCCTGGGGATAGGAAAAAAAAGAAATCAATACTGTACTCAAAAAGTCCATCTTCTATTGAAGGAGTGGGAGACAAAATATCAATACACTTGTATAATATACATAAAATACAAAAATAAATAATAGGGAATTTTCAGAGTTGAGCAGCTGAAATGGGGAAGGAAGGGGTCATGAAAGGATGAGAGATTTCATTTAGGAGATGGTATAAGGACTGAGTTTTGGAGAAAACCATAAAGTATTATATAGGGGTGAAGAAAAAGAAACAATTCCATGTGTGGAATCTTTGAGTAAGAAGGTTAATTCTGGATGTAACTGAAGACGGAAAAGCAGTAAAATATAATGAGCTTGGAAAAATAGATTGGAATCAGAATGCAATGGTCTATAAATGCCCAACAAGAACTTGTATCTAATCCTAAACACTGGAGTTTAATGGACAGAGAGTAACTAAATAAGAAGTACACAAGAATATCATTTTGAAAACTCTGTGGCACATAAATCAAAGAGAGGAGAGATTGGAGTCAGAAAGGTCAATTAGGAACCTGTTGTGATCAAGAGGAGAGCTGATGAGAAAATGACTAGTTTGACAATTATGTCATAAGAGAGAAGAGAATAAATAAAAAGAAAATGTAGAAGTAGAATGAAGATTAGACAGTCGATTATGTATGTGAAGTTAAGAAGAGTGAGGAGATGATAATGATGATGATAAAAATAATGAAAAAAGTCTATTATAAAGAACTTTTAAAGATTTGTACTTTATATATGTTATCGCATTTCTTGAGTAATTGGGAAGATAGTGGTGCCCTTAACAGAAATAGAAAAATTTAGAAGGATAAATTTTGGATAAAAGTTAATGAATTGTGTTTATATATGCCAACTTTGAAATGCCTATGAAGCAACTAATTGAAGAGATCTAATAGAAAGTTGGCAATATGTGCCTTAGCTCAGGAGAAAAATGAAGACTGGGTATATACATTAGATTTAAGAGACATCAGTGTAGACATGATAATTAAGCTCATGAGAACTGATGAGAACACCAAGATTATAAATAGAAAAGATATAAAGGCTGGGTCAGGGCCATCTAATAACCACAACTGAATCTGTGATATATGATGCCCTAGAACACCAGATTTAGAAAAAGCATCTAGTGCACATAGAATGAGAACTAGTAGAGTGCATGGGGGGAAATATTTTAGATTAGGGAATTAAGAAATGATTTATACACTTTTTAAAAGAGTTATCTGGGGCAGCTAGGTGGTGCAGTGGATAGAACACCAGCCCTGAAGTCAGGAGGACCTGAGTTCAAATCTGGTATCAGACACTTAACATGTCCTAGCTGTGTGACCCTGGGCAAGTCACTTAACTTCAATTGCCTCAGCAGAGAGAAAGAGAGAGAGAGAGAGAGAGAGAGAGAGAGAGAGAGAGAGAATCTTCCATCATTTAAGATAATCATGTCTTAACTGAAATGTTGAAATTTTATGACTGCCCTTAAGTTTTTATGGATAATTAGTTAAACTTTGTATTATAATAGATTGAGGCAGTCTTTCACCAGCCATTTATTAAGTATTTACTATGTGCTTGGCAATGTGCTAAATACTAGGGATTCAAAGAAAAACAAAATTAGGATCCCTGATATCAAGAACTAAAAGGAGGAAACAAGCCAAAAGTTATGTACCTACTATATATAGTGTAAATGAAAGATAACTTCAGGAGGCAAGTGCTAGCAGTGGGGGACAGTGGGAACAGGGCAAACCTTTCACTTGCAGAGCTGAAATATAAACTGAGTTTTGAAAGAAGCCAGTGAAGCCAAGAGGTAGTTTCTAAGGAAAGGCATACTAGTCCAGAAGGACAACTATTGAAAAGCCAGTGCTAGCAAAAGGTATATCATGGGGGAAATAGCAAAGCCAGTGTTGCTAGATCATGGAATAGTTTATGGAGAGTAAAAAATGAAATGAAAGAATGGAAAAAAGGAAGGAAGAAAGGAGAGAAGGAAAGAAGGAGGGAAGAAAAAAGGAAGGAAGAGAGGAACAAAGGAAGGAAGAAAAAAGGTAGAAAAGAAAGGAAAAAAGGAAGGAAGGAAGGAAGGAAGGAAAGAAGGAAGGAAGGAAGGAAGAAAGGAAGGAAGGAAAGGAGACAGGCAGGAAAGGAAGGAAGGAAGGTAGGAAGGAAGGAAGGAAGGAAGAAAGGAAGAAAGGAAGAAAGGAAGGAAATAAGGAAGGAAGAAAGGAAGGAAGGAAGGAAGAGAAGGAAAGGAAAGGAAGGAGGGAAGGAGGAATGAAGGGAGGGATGAAGAAGCCAAGTAATAAATTTATCTTTAAAAACCTAAGGGAGAATGTTGTAATTGATCCTGGAAATATTACCAGGATAATCAATGAAGAAAAGGACTTTACATAGTCAGACCTACTTTGGGAAGATTACATTAACAGATAAGTAGAGGATGGACTAGAGTGGGAAGAGACCTGAGGCAGGGGGAATAGCTTCATGCAATAAACCAGGCATGAGTTAATAAAGTCTTGCAACAGGTTATTAGCTGTGGTGGAGAGGACTCACATAAGAAAGACAGAATGAAGGTAGAACGAATAAGACGTGATTTTGGATTGGTTAAAGGGGGTGAAAGTAAGTAGGGATTTGAGGATAACATTGAGCTAGGAACATTAGAATGGGACTGTCCTTAACTGCAATATGGAAGATGGGAAGGTTTGACAGAAACATTAATGAATTCAGTTTATGACTTTTTTTTAGTATAATACGTATATAAAATGACTAATTTAAGAGTTTCAATAGGCAGAAATTAGTTCCATCCCTATTATTTTAGAGATAAGAAAATGAGCACAGAGAGAAAAGTGCATTCTTATAGTTAAGGAGCCAAAATGAGATTGAAAGCCAATTCCCCTGATTCCAAATCAAATGATATCAGATCTTATGATGATCAATCAACCACTATTTAGTGAGCATACTATTATACTTCAAATATTCTATTAAATGGTAAAGAATGCAAAAACAAAAGTGAACCAGTGCCTGTCCTCAAAGAGCTTACATTGTAGTGAGGAAAATTATATATGTATGCATAAATATATATATGTACACATAAATTACATGTTTATATATGTACATATATATGCATACACAAAGAATATATACAAAATTGACTCAAAATTAGTTTGGGCACATGGGAGCATTAAGAAATGCTTCATGTAGAAGGTGCTACTTTGCCCAGTGTCTTGAAGGAAAGCAAGAATTCTAAGAGACAGAGGTGAAGATATTGTGGAGATGGAGTGTTACCTGTGAAAAATGGTAAATAAGCTACTCAACTACTTAAATGTATAGTCTGATTTTTGCTATTTTAAATGTGTAATTTAATTCCCAACTCTCTATGGTAAGGGCTATTTTTCAAGATCTATATATTTATCTTCAAGTTAGTATTGAGAAATGAATTTTCACAAGTTGCTTTTACTTTCTTTTAAAATCAACTCACTAGAGGAAAAACAAATGCACTTCTGCTTTTGTGAAGTCAGAGGACAGACTGACTAATATTGTGTTCTGCTCACAGTGGAAACTTAATAAATGTTGACTAAAACTAGGGGTGAGTTCAGTACACTGAAAAAACAAAGCATTATCCTCTGTATCTAGAGAAGAAAACAGATAGTACTAGGACATCAGGAATAAGAACAGAATATAAGATGCCTGGGGAAAGAGTCCTAGGGTATTTTCCATGGGGAATCAATTGTGTCTGAAATTATACCAATTATGGAAATGTTTTGCTGTTAGGCTCCAGATTACTTGCAAAATACTTCAACCCAGTTGCAGTATTATTGTATATTTACCAAGAATAACTTAAATTTTTGTAAGTGAATAATTTAAGAAATAAAATGGTCAATAATTTTATTACAGAAATAAACAACTTGGTTTCAAAAAATCTTGGTTAATTTTAAGTGGGTTGTTTTATGTGAAATGATTTATTCTGGAGCCAATGTGAACAGACTTCATTAGTAGCTATTTCTCAAAATAGGAGAAGTTGATGCTTATACAAATGTATTCACATAAGTGTGCCAAACTTGAACAGAAAAATCTCTCTACTCACTCAAATAAGATTTTCTTGTTCCATTTTGGAAAGGGACTATCCTGGCCTACTTCCAAATTAATGAAAGATTTCTACTTAAAAAAAAAAAAATAGCCGGAGAGGGTAAGAGGGTTGTGCAATAAATTAGTCTCTTATCTACTGACTTAACTTTGTGTGTAAGAAGCTTTATATTTAAATTGTCTCACCCAATTCTTTTATTTTGACTTCTGTAAAATAACACTTTACTGACATCCATAGATAATTGACTAAAACTGGAATCATGGAAAACTCAAATTAATAGGCTAATTAGTGAGATTATTGGGACCAAAAGAGATTGTCCATTTAGCTGTGGCAGCTGCTATATACACAGTGTTAAGAAGAAAATTGAATAAAATGGTATGGAATTCATTTGAGGCAGATCAGTCAAATTAGTGAAATTAGTGGAAAGAGCAAAAATGAAAAAATTTAGTGCATTGGTAGTTTTTAGTGGATTTGAAATTTGTTTGTTTTTTTTTCCCCTTACCTTTTTTCTTATCTTAGAAATAAGCAAAACATAATTTGAAAAGATGAATTAAAAACTGAAAGATTTCATAAATTGTCAGAAAGCAACATGGCCCAATTTTCTTCCACAAATACTCTAATAAAGATCAAAAGTTCTATGTGAAGGAATTAATTTTAAAAATTAAGAAATCAATATAAAAGAATTGGAAGGAGAACTTAAAACTGAGAACAAGGGATTCGAGATTTTACCCAAAGAACATGTTTTAAAAAATTAGAATAAATCACATAAAATATAAGAATCATTTGAGATAGTAAGAAATATTAAAATAAAATCAAAAGACAAATAAAAATATATGTAAAGTATGTCACAAAAGAAATGACTGGCCTGAAAACAATAGCTTGTAGAGAGAAAAATATAAGAATTAATGAATTGCCTAAAAACTATGATTAAAAATAAAAGCAACTGGATATTATATTTCAAAAAATCATTGACAAAAATTCACTGTTATCTATTGGAATCTGGGACCATAGTGAAAATAGACTCCTCCAGTAACTTTCTGAAAGAAATTCCAGAAAGAAAAAATTGAAACTCCCCAAAACATGATATTCTTCAATCCACTATCACTGTTCTATTTCCTATTCCTGGAACAAGACACTCTACAACTCAGCTCCTAGATATTTTTACTGGCTATTTCTCTTTTTTTTTTGTTCATTTGTTTTTTGCTGAGGCAATTGAGGTTAAGTGACTTGCCCAGGGTCACACAGCTAGGGAATGTTAAGCGTCTGAGATCACATTTGAATTCAGATTGTCCTGACTTCAGGGCTGGTGCTCTATCCACTGTGCCACCTTGCTGCTCTTACTGGCTATTTCTCAACTGAACTGTTCTTCCTCACCTCTGTTCTAACCTCTCTCTCTCTCTCTCTCTCTCTCTCTCTCTCTCTCTCTCTCTCTCTCATCTTTCTTTCTTATACATACACATACACAAACAGAGAAAGAAGGAGAAAGAGAGAGAGAGAACAGCATAGATATATAGTCAACTCTATTGTGGAACAAAGAGAAACTAAGAAAAAGAAATAAGGAATAAGATGGGGTATATATGTAGAGAGAAATTACTCATAATCAAAAGGAACTCTAGTGTCAGAAGGTGAATTAGGTGTGTATGTGTGTGTGAGAGAGAGAGGTTAGAGGGGCTTAAAATGGGAAGAAAGCATTAATATATTGTGAATGTAATCTAGGCAGAGGAAACAGAAAAGAGCCAAAGGAACAAAAGAAAATTGTTTCAAGTATAGATCAGTGTGCTGAGAATCCATCTATTTCTCTATCATTGTCCTTTTCTTTAATTAATAAAGCCTGGGATGGGGGGGGGGCAAAATGAGAAAAATATACAAGAATATAACAAAAGGAAATACAGTTAAATTTGAATATTAATAGAATGAATTCACACTCAAATTTGAAGAGTAGGAGATATAATAGAAAGAAAAATCCAATATTATGTTTACAAGAAACACATTTGGAACATGAGAACATATAGACAAAATAAAAAACTGGAACAAAATCTATTATGCTTCATGACAGCTTAAAAAGCAATGTTGTAATCACATTCTTAGCCAAGGAAAGAACAAAAGAAAAAGATTTAATTAAATGAGATAAACAAGGAAACTATAGAACACCAGCCCTCAAGTCAGGAAGACCTGATTATATGTAGTCTCAGACACTTAACAATTCCTAGCTGTGTGACCCTGGGCAAGCCACTTAACCCCAATTGCCTCAGTAAAAAAAAAAAAAAAAAGACAAAATTTTTGTATACCAACTGGCATTCATTTGTTAAGTAAAAGCTTAATTAGTTATGAGGGGAAAGAGTACAACTACTCTAACTGGAGACATATTTGTCCTCCTTTTTAGACCTAAATGAATCTGATTTTTAAAAAGAGAAAAGTTGAAGGCCTGACTAGAACTTTAGAAAATTTAGAAATGTTAGAACTCTAATAATTGCAAAAATGACTTGCTATTTCCCTTTTCCATCTCATTTTACAAATGAGGAATTGGAGGCAAACAGGTTTAAGACTCTTGTCCAGAGTCTCACACACCTAAGTATTTAAGGTTAGATTTGGACTCATGAAGATGAGTTTTCCTGACTCCAGACCTGGCCCCCTATCCACTGTGCTTTCTGGCTGCCCTAATAAGGAATCACTGGAGCTTCAAAGGAAGTGACATGAATAGAACTGCACTTGAGAATATCATTTTGGCAGCTATGAGAATGAAAAAAGAGATTTGAAATAAGGAGACCAATTAAGAGACTATCTTAATAGCCTAGGTGAGAGATGCTGAGGGCCTAAACTGTGATGGAGGCTGTATGGACAGCAGTAGTCTCTTATGAGAGACATTGTGGAGGTAGAAATTAAAAAGTCCAGCATCTGACTGGATGTACATGAGAGTGTAGTTATTGATCACACTGAGGTTGTAAACCTGGGCAAATGGAAGAGTGCAGTATTTGCCCTTCACATTAAGAGGAAACTTTTTGACTAAATTTGAGATAGACTGTGAAGACCTGCAATGGTGAGTACAGTCCACCCATGCCTTCTCATTTTGGTCAGCTCACTCAATTTCACCAATAACAAAAGAGGTGCTGTGGGGGCAATTTCAGAAAGTCAGACTTTAGATTGCTGAGGTAGCAGGTCCTAGGTCAAGCAAGGAGTGAAGATTTTGCTTCTACTTGCTGTGGTAGCCTGTAGGTGGTGGGACAAGGCAGGAACAATATTGAGATATTGGGTGAAGGGAATGGTGTGGTTGTGCAGGAGACAGGCCTATGACTGGCTATCATGGGGGGAGGGATAACAGTAAAACTATCTTCCCACTTTACGTTGATCCCAATGGTTTATAATCCCATTACAGAATCCCTTTACAGAAACCATATATATATCACTAAATAAAAGCCTTAAAAGAAAATAAAAAAGTATTAATTGTATATGTAATCTATAAAAATAGAATACATTTATATTTCATAAAAAGTGCTATTGAAGAAATGATCAAAAACTAATTGGAAAAAAGATATATAAATTAACCATAAAAAAAAAAGTGAGTTATTTCTTTGAGCCAAGATGGTGGAACAAGCAGAGAATCGCTGGTGAGGAGAAAAATGGTGAAACACAAGAGGAAAGATAGGAGGAACAGAAATCCACAGGTGATAATCCTAACTATGAATATAAATGAGATGAACTTTCCCATAAAATGAAAGTGAGTCCAATTGATTAATGGTCAAAGGATATGAATAAACAATTTCCAGATGATGAAATTAAAGCCATCTATAATCATATGAAAGAATGCTCTGGATCACTATGGATGAGAGAAATGAAAATTAAAACAACTCTGGGATACTACCTCACATCTTTCAGATTGACTAAAATGACAAGAAAAGATAATGATAAATTTTGGAGGAGATGTGGGAAAACTAGTTCACTAAGTATTGTTGATTGATTTGTGAAATGATCCAATCATTCTTAAGAGCAATTAGAAGCTATGCCCAAATGGCTGTAAAACTGTGCATATGCTTTGATCTAGCCACTACTTTGTGTGTATCTCAAGGAAATCAATAAAGGAGGGGAAAGGACCCACATGTATAAAAATGTTTGTAGCAGCTCTTTCTGTGGTAGCAAATAATAGAAAAATGAGTGGATACCTATGAATTGAGAAATGACTGAATGAGTTATGGTATATGAAAGTAAAGGAATATTATTGTTCTATAAAACAAAAATGATCAACAAGCTGCTCTTAGAAGGATCTGGAAAGATTTAAATAAACTGATGCTGAGTGAAACAAGCAGAAGCAGGAATACATTGTACACATTAATAGCAAAATTGTGGGATGATCAACTGTGAAAGATTTGGTTCTTCTTAGGGTTTCAATGATAAAAGCAATCCCAATAAACTTTGGACGGAAAACACCATCTGCATCCAGAAAGAGAACTATGATGATTTAATAAATCAACACATGCTATGTTCACTTATTTTTTCTGTTTTTTTTTGTGTGTGATTTTTCCCTTTGGTTTTGATTTTTCTCTGACAACATGATTCATTAAGAAATATGTATTTTAAAAGTTAATATACATCTACAACCTGAAAAAATAAAAGTTAGTAAAAAAAGAAAAAAATGAAAGTGACTAGCAAAGTGGATCAAAAATCAGAATCCTTTATGTTGTTTACCACAAACATTTGAAGCAGTGAGAAACAGAGAGTAAAAGTAAGGAGCTAAAACAGAATTTATTATGATTCAGTTGAAGTTAAAAAACAACCATGGATAGCAGTCCTGATCTTAACTAATGTAAAAATAAAAATAGGTCTAATTAAAAGAGACAAGGAAGGAAACTATATCTTTCTTAAATAGTATAATAAACAATGAAGCAATATCAACATTAAATATATATCTACCAGGTAATGTGTCATCCAAATTCTTAAAGGAGACATTAAGTGAATTGAAGGAAGAAGTGCATAGCAAAAGTATACTGGGAGGACCACAACTCTCTCCTTTCAGAACTCAGTAATTCCAACCAAAAATAAACAAGAAAGAAACTAAGGGGATAGATAGCATACAAACAACCATAAACAAATAAGAGGAAGGAACAATTATCTGTCAGATCTATGGGAAGTGAAAATAATTCATGACCTAACAAGAGATAGTGAGCAGTATAAAATGGAAAGTGGATAATTTTGCTTGCATTGAACTAAAAACAAACAAAAACTTATAAAAACAAAGCCAATACAATTAAGCTTGGAAGGAAAAGAGAAATCTAAGAAACAATATCTATAGCATGTGTCTCTGATAAAGACACCACTTTTTAAATATATATTGCATGGAATCAAATAAAAATACAAACATTTCCCAATTGTTAAATGGTCAAAGAATATGAACAAGCAGTTTTCAGATGAAGAAATCTAAGATATTTATAGGCATATGTAGAACTGCCATAAATCACTTTTGATTAGAAAAATGCAAATTAAAATACCTCTGAGATATCAGCTCATACCTATTATATTGACCAATAAAACTAAAAGAAGTGATAAATGTTGGATAGAATATGAGGAAATTGGGACACTAATGGATTGTTAATGGAGTTATGAACTGATTCGACAATTTTAAAGAACAATTTGGGACTATGCTCAAAGGAATATAAAAACATGCAGACCTTTTGATCCAGCAATACCACAACTAGGTCTGTATTCCAAAGAGATAATTAAAAAGGGTTAAAAGACCCACTTGTGCAAAATTATTTATACTAGCCTCTTTGTGGTGCCAAATTATTGGAAACTGAGGGGATTGCCATCATTTGGGTAATGTTTGAACAAGCTGTGGAGTACAAATGCAATAAAACACCATTATAAAATAATAAATTATGAAAATGCTAATTTCAGAAAAATCTAGAAAGATTTGCATGAACTGATGGAGGTGGGGGAATTGGAATATTCTTGTTCCCATTGCTTCTTTTTTTTTTTTTCTTTTTGATTTTTTTGGCTGAGGCAATTGGGGTTAAGTGACTTGCCTGGGGTCACACAGCTAGGATACATTAAGTGTCTGAGGCCAGATTTGAACTCAGGTCTTCCTTACTTCAGGGCTTGTGCTCTATCCACTGCGCCACCTCTCTGCTCCCGTTCCCATTGCTTCTTTCAGGTTCTCCTATGAACATCACTCAGTAATCTCCACTCTTGTGAGGTTTGTTAAACTTATATCTACATGCAATCAATACTCTGGTAGGTTTCTATCAAATTACTGAACAAATTGTTTCTTTCTCCAATGAATTCAGTGCCTGGTTAATCTTTGCCTCCTCCTCAATTCCGGGTCTTCTACCAAGTTAAAAAAAGCATCTGAACCAAACATCTGAACTCCCACAAAAAAATCTGAATTCTCAACTTATTCACTCCTTCAAACCACCTCAATCACATACAAAGATGCTTTTATATCCTTGATTTTGTCATCATTCTCAATTGCACCACTTCCAAATTTATGAGTTTGGGAATTCCCTTATATAATCACAACATATTGTCATTGTACTTTTTCCTCAGCCCCCCAGCCACAAATTCCTTTCTTTGTACACATCATGACCTCCAATGCCTCAATGCCTCAATTATCTCCTGGATAGTCACTCCTATACTTACCTTCTTTACTCATGTTGAATACTTGATTAAAAAACAAACAAACAAACAAACAAAAACTCTTCTTGAGTCCATCCCATTATGCTTAATTTTGCCCTGGCAACTTTAATCTTCACTCACTTCCTCTAGTTGATGCTTTCTCTTTTATTACTGAATGAACCTGGAGAAAATCCTGATACCATATCTACAAAGTTATATTAGATGAGCTCAACCAAGTCTTTAATATGCAATTTTAATCTACCTTACTGTAATTGTTTTCCATATCTATTCATTCCTCCTCAAATTTCCCATAATTCTACCCACTCCCTTTTCTCAAATGTCAACCATGTGTTTTATTTTATTGAATCGGGTGGAGCCAAGATGACCAAGAAAAGTTAGGAAGTTGTCTGAAATCTGCTCAGCTTCCCTTAGAACCAAACTTAAATCAACCCTTTAAACAAATTTTGAAGCAATATAATCTACAGAAAATATGTAGTGAAATAATTTTGCAGAAAATGTAAGGACTTCTTGAAAAATTTCTCTTATTTGAGTAAAAGGGGAGACCATCTTTTCAACAATGTGGTGATTCAAGGCAATTCCAATAGATTCTGAATGGAAAATACTATCCATATCCAGAAAGAGAACTATGGAGACTGTGTGGATCAAAGTATAGTATTTTCAGTTGTTTGTTGCTATTGTTGTTTACTTGATTTTTTTTTCCCTTTTTGATCTGTTTTTTTTTTCTTGCAAAACATGACAAACATGGAGATATGTTTAAAAGAATTAAACATATTTAACTTATATTATTCAGCTTGCTGTCTTAGGGAAGGGAGAAGTAAGTCAGGGAAGGAGAAAAATTTGGAAAGCAAAAATTTTACAAAAATGAATGCTGAAAACTATATTTACATGTGTTTGAAAAATAAAGTTTATTTTTTTTTAATTTAAAAGAGCACAGATGGTGTTGGAAAGCCATTGGGAGGCTTATAGCCACAGCACAAATCAGCAGCTAAAATCCTTTAGTTTCATACTAGCTTAGCAGACTAATGGAAAAACAGGCAGGTATGAGAATTCTAGCCCCAGCACAGAAAGTAAATTGCTAGCTCCAGAAAAGAGACAAAAATGATGCAAATAGGCCAACTAAACACAATGCAATGAGCAACAGTATCTGAAGCTGCAAGACACAATTCAATGTCCAAGCCCCTGGGCCACAGCACAAGAATATTGTGCCCCTCTGACTCAGAGCTCAACTGTAAAATCCAGTAAATAGGCAAAAACAAAATGAGCAAGAAACAAAAGTAGAACATTGATTAAAGAAAGTTACTATGGTGACAAGGAAGATTAAAATGAAAATCCTACCAAAAAAATACTGCCAAAATACTTATGTATAAATCTTCAAAGGGGAATATGAATTGGTCTTAAGATAAAAGAATCTTCTTGTGAGAGCTCAAATTCCATAATTAATAGGAAAAGGAGAGAATTCTGCAAGCAGCTAAAAAATATCAATTCAAATATCTTATGACTATAGTCAGGATTACACAGGATTTAGCAACTTCTACAATAAAGGATCAGAGGGATTGGAATATGATATTGCAGAAGGCAAAGGAGTTTGAATTTCAACACAGAATCAAAAACACAGCAAAGTTGTACATAATATTTCAGGGGAAAAGATGAACAAAATTTTTTTTAGCTTTAGTCTTTTCATTAGGAATATTTTAAACTTCCCTATGTCACTGAAAGTACAATTCTAATTTTTAATGAATTATTTCCTTTTTTATCTTTTTTGGTATTTGACCAATTGAACTTTTAAATGAATTGTTTTGTTTATTGCATTTTTTTTCCATTTCACAAATTCTATTTTTCAATGAGTTGATTTCTTTTTCCATTTCATCAAATCTATAAGAAGTTATATGCTTTTTCCATTCTGTCAAACCTATGTTGTAGGGACTTATATGCTTTCTCTATGTCACTATATCTATTTTAAAGGAATTTTCTTCAGATAATTTCTGTATTTCCTTTTCCAAACTCTCTTGAAAAGTTTTCATTTCTTTTCCCCATTTTTCTTCTAACTCTCTTTTAAGATCCTTTTTTTAATTCTTCCAAGAGTATCTTGTGAAATGGATACCAACTCATATCATCCTTTGGGGCTTCTTTTGGAGACTTTTTGCCTTTAGTATCCTCAGAGTTTGAGGTCTGTTTTTCTCTGTCTCCATAAAAGTTATCTATGGTCAGAACTCTTTTTGCTTTGTTGTTCATTTTTAAAAGTTGCGGTCTGCTTTTAGGGCAAAGAGGTGATTGTCCCAAGCTTTCTTTATAGGCAACTGTGGCTTCATGCTGCTCTGGAACCAGTGTTGCTGGCTTCCTTCCTGTGCCCTGAATTATTCTGCGATTCAAGGTCTTATTATTTGCTTTTTGCCATTCCATCAGATGTCTCACAGCTAGTCCGTTGATCCACTGGCTTCTGAACCGGACTGAATAGCCCACACTGCTGTATTTTGGCTAAGCAAATCCTGGTAAATTTTGCTGGCCCCTGGACAACATATTACCTTTGGTCTCTATGCTACACCTTCCTTCAGTTGCCTCCCCTTCCTCTCCACCCAATTAACACATTCCTTTTCTGAAGTTATTCCAAAAATATCTTCTGCTAGAAATTTGTTACACTCCAAATATTTGTGTGTTCTGTCACTCCAAAACCAGATCTGGTGTTGAGCTGAGGGAAGCCAGAAAGAGCTCAGACAAAGATATATCTCCTCTCTGCCATCTTGGCTCTGTCCCCCCATCCTTTTATTTATGTAATATTGGAGTTTTATAAATACATATAAATATATACAAATATCTCCCACAAAATATGGGAGGTATAATTGCCATCCTTCTTTATAATTCCTCAGTCTCTTCAGGTAGAGAAGAGATTAGATTCATACTTTAGCTAAATTCCTATAGAGGATAGTCCCAGTTCCAAGTCCACAACTTCCCTCTGACTTTAGAACCAATCTGCTCTTCTCTGTTTTGTTGTTGTTGCTGTTGTTTTTTTTTCTTTTTTCTTTGTTTTTTTTTGAAGAATAGTTTTTGATTTTTTTTTAATCAACCTTATTGGATACAATACCTTACCTGCAATCCTGGCTACCAGGCCACTTTGAATCATTTCTTGGCACCTGAAATTGAGAACAAGGAGCACAGGATAGACATAAATACTCCCAGTGCCATTTTATGAGGGGGGAATGGGTAGAATGAAAGGAAGCCAAATCTTCCTCTCACTGACTTGGTTCATAATGTCCACAGACCTCAGTCACAAATATTTCAGAAAAGTACACAGTTGAAAAAGAAAGAATGAGTATTTTACCACTTTTATAGATAAGGCAGCCAATCAAACAGGCTACCTCCAACTGTATGGCAGGGGATTTCAGTGAATTGATTCCATGTTAGGCAACTTAGGCATGTTCAAAACAAACTTATACATTTCTACTTCTTTGAATTTTCCCATCCTAGCAAATAGAAAAAGGTATAATTTATATATATATTCTTCACTCCCATTTCAGAGCCATTCTCTATGAATTCTGAGGATACATATCCAAGTTCCTTTCACTTGCTTCCTCAGTGCCATACAGTCAAGTTTCAAATACTATATATAATCACCCCATGTACAGATGAAAATAAATTATCCCCAAAAATCTTTACAGATTAACAGAGCAGAAATTTAACATAATATTCTCCAAATAAGCTAACAAAATGAGAATGCATTTTACAAAGTTTACCAATTAAATCTTATTTATTTAAAAATCAAATTTTTGGTTAGCATCTAGATCCTTTTTTTTACATATTTCCTTATGAATCACATTGGGGTAGAAAAAGCAGAACAAGGGGGAAACCATGAGAGAAAAACAAAACAGAAGAAAAAAGAAAAAAAAGAAGTGAACATAGCATATGTTGATTTACCTTCAGCCTCCATAGTTCTTTCTGTATGCTAATGGTGTTTTCTATCCAAAGCTTATTGAAGTTGTCTTGGATCACTAAACTGCTGAGAAGAACCAAGTCTGTCATACTTAATCATCCCACAGTCTTGCTGTTACTATGTGCAAAGTATTCCTGTTTCTGCATGTTTTACTCAGCATCAGTTCATGTATATCTTTCTAGGTCTTTCTAAAATCAGGCTGTTCATTATTTTCTAGAGGACAATAATATTCTTTTACTTTCATATACCATAACTTATTCACCCATTCCCCAATTGATGTGCATCTGCTCATTTTCCAATTCTTTGCCATCAGAAAAAGAGCTACTACAAATATTTTTGCCCATGTGGGTCCCCAATTATCTCTTCTTGCTTGGTTCTTTTTATATCATAAGCAAAAGAATGAATAAAGATGAAGAGAATCAGCTTCTGCCTCAAAGACTGATTCACACAGAGGTCTCTGAACTACGTGAAGCCCTCTCCATAGAAATTTGGGCCTTGGGATAAACATAACATTGGCCTTTCCTCAGATGAGAAAATTGTCCTGGATAGAAACTGTTGCAATGTGGGGTCTGTCTTATGTGTCCCTTTCAGCACAGTGAGTACAAAAATTCTAGAGGAGTCCCTCCAGAATATGAAATCCCCATTAAGGTCCAGGCATTTCTTTAGGTCCCTTATTTTAAAGGGCACACACAATTCTTCTATGGATCCTTGCAGTTTCCAGGACAAACTAAATGAAACTGCAAGCTGTGACAAGAAGAAAAGAAGGCTCTGTTAGAGGAGAAGCAGATATCTACTACTTGCACTTATAGAAATCTGCTACTTGGACTTTGAAGATGTAGGGATTCTCATGCGACCTCCACATTTTTTGGGCCTTTGGTTTTCACAAAATGCAAGCAGTCTAGGGCTGCTTAAATATAAAGAGAACAATATGAAATTTTCTATTAGACAGTAACAACATAATCATTATAAATTTTTCACAGCAGACTTAATACCAGTGCTTATACAGAAATCAATAATATAAGACATATCAATATGCCAATCCTTATAATTATATAATATAAAAACCATCAATACTTAAACAATCAAGCAATAAACAAATAAGTATTTTGCAAAATTATACTGATGTAACTTATTTCAGAGAGTATACTCCAGAAAAACAAAACAAAAACTTGTGTGTTTACATTCCCCCCCCCAAAAAAAAAACCAACAAATTTCTCTACTAACTCACAAACTAAGATATCAAAATCAAAATCCCAGATAACCATTCTAGGAGTCCTTGCAAAATTTAAGGGTTCAGTTTCAAGGCTCACCATGAAACTCTGTGAAGCTTTTTACAAAGAAATATATACTTCAGAAACTTTCATCACAAACATATAAACATATTCCCCAACTATCACATAAGAGGCAAAGTACTCCTTTCTCCAGAGGAAAGGAATTAGAAGCAGAGCTTAACTAGGTTTCTGTAAAAGAACAGTCTCAGGGAAAAGATCAAAACTACCTCCAGCTCAAATTTCAGATACCCTGATTTCTTGTCAGCCTGAATGGCTACACCATACTACCTGCAAACGTAGTTCTAAGGTAACACCATTCCACTTGCAATTCTGCTCCTATAGCTTTTATGTTTTCTGGGATTTTTAAAAAATCACTGAATACTCTCAGCAAACTCACACTTCAGTATACTGTAATATGATTCATAGGAATCTAGTTACTTAAATTTTTTTAAAAACAGTGAAAGTCTCTTACTGTGTACTCATATCTTGTGTTTCAACTCCTAATTAAGTATTTTGATTCTATCTTTCCCCTAGTGAAAATCATTCGCCATGGTAGAAAGGACACAAAATTAATGTTAAATACTTCTGTGTAAAGGTTATACTTTGCATTATCATTTTCTCATTTACTCCAAGCAGTGGCCCTATACCTATTTTGATAGACTTAAATGGTATGAATGGAGTAACTAAAAGAATTTATTGTGGTGATTTCTGAATATTAGATTTTTCCTTACCCCTTTTATTATATTTCCTGCTATTCTAAGATCTGATGTGGTCATCAGTCACTGGAAATTATTGTCATATTCTATTAGAATAAAATCAGTGTTTAGAAAGCATCAATTGATATTTATCATTGAAAAATATACATTTTGATTCTGTCTATATAATCTAAAAATTCCTAAATAAAAAGGGAATAAATATGTATTTATATATTGTCAAATAGATTTTTTTTGTCACTTTGTAAATCAGGTAATTGAATGCTCTACTTTTCATTAAGCTGTTTAAGTAGTAGTATATGTTGGCTCAATGAAGTAGGAAAAATTATTTATAATTATTTAATAGGACTTCAGAATTTAATCTGTTAAAGATATATAGATATGTATGTATAATTTTATACAGCAATGCACACAAATATATAAACATAACATATGTATTAGGATTTCTATATCTTTCAGTTAATTATAAGAGAATAAAGTTGAGACCAATTATTTAATATCATATCACTTTGCCTACTTGTTTCTTACTAAGAAATTTTGCTATCTTTCCTACTTCTAACTTGCAATTTTATCACTTCCAAAGCAGATGACTTCTAAATATATTTGTTCCATTTGGGGTGCTTTCCCCATTTTTGTTATCATTTCTATATTCAGTCTTTAACTGAGGGATGAATCCCACAAATAACATCATCAAATATTTATCCAACCTCTTTTTGAAGAACTTCAGAGATCAAGAACTTACTATCTATTGAGCAAGCTTATTATATGTTGAGACAGATCTATTAGTTGAGTGAAGTTAACTTATTTCAAATCAAAATCTGTTAAAGAGTATGTATATGGAACATTATCATCAGTCATTTCTGTTCCTTTGATACTATATTAGTAGAAATTTCCAGTGGTTTAGGTACTTAAATCATGGAGACATTTTTCATCTGGACATATTAGCAAATATTTTCCAGTATATATTACACTAAAAAGATTTTTTTGGGGGGAGACTTGCTTTGTGATCTCAAATTTTGGACATGGTGTTTTTGAAGGAAGAAAATACTGTACTCACATAGCTTCAGCATGACAAATCTCAGCATAAAGTAATTTCAGGTAAAAGCATCCTGTTTGGATTTTATTTTATTTTTATTTTTATTCCTCAGTAATTTATTAAATCACAGCCTTTAATAATCAATTATCAATACAAAAATAAAAGACACTTCCACATACTTCAAGGTTTAAATTAATTTTATTAAAAATAAACTCCAAGTTTGACAAAAAAAAATAGAAAGCTGTGTGCTCACACAAGATATTCATCATTGTGTAAAGTTTATTTTCAGGTGACAGCCCTGAATGGTGAGATCCTGCTGATACTCCTGTATGCAAATGACATTGGGCTGATTACAAGTCTAAATGCATTACAATATCTTAGAAAAGAATTGCAGTCACTCAGAGAAATTTGTTCAGCTAGTTCACACAAGAAAGAGCCTGTCCAAATTTCAACATGAATTTGAAAGTATGGATTTTAAGGCTACAGTATGTTACAAATATGTGAACTGGAGCCAGAACTGAAAAGGAGAATTAAAATGGGATAATTCCCTTTAGGAAACTGCAAAATTCTTTTATTGGCTCCTAGTTTCCCATGAAAGCAAAGGTCTATCTTTTCAACAGAAACATTTTAACAGTGACATTATATTGTAACAAAACATGGATTTGTCCTCAGAGAAGTAAAAATGAGTGTTCCATAATTGGAAATGGAAAGATGGATAGTGGGTGTGAAAAGACTGTAGTATACACTCAACAAGGACCACCAAAGAAGAACAGTTTTTAAGGAGAGATATCAAAAAATTGAATAATAATAATGATAAAAGAGGATTGGCTGATTATATGTCGAGTGAAAGATCACATCTAGACAGTCATTTTTTTTTCTAAGAATATATTTGTGAAATGAGGAGAAAATGAGGATTATTTCCAGCATATATTTCTCTAGTGGTGAATTTGTGGTAAAATATAGACAAAAGTCACACAGGATAGACAAGTCAATCTTGTAGAATTTGGAGACAATTCCTGATAGAGTGAGATCACAGATCAGTGTGAAGATTTTGAGTATTCATGTAAAATTTATTATGAAATGTGGTGCAAGCTATTGGTTTGAGCAAAGTTTTACCTAGCTACTTTCCCGGTCTTCCATTATTTATTGTCAAAAGAAAGTTTCTGGCTTTTCTAGCCTTGGCTACATGGAGTGGACCTGATGTGCCCACAGCTGCTCCTCCTGTTCCTGCAGCATCAGGCCAAATCCACCAGACTGGACTGGAGTAGATCTCAGATTACCAAAATGTGCTATGTGGGATCTACCTCTTGGAGGCAATGATCCACCAAATTCCAAGGACCAGAAAAAGATCCTGGATGTAGTGGGTATCTAAACCAATGAGAAGAGGCTAAAGAAGATCATCAATGAAGTGGGTGGCAAGAATATAGAAGATGTGATTGCTCAGGGGAGCAGTAAATTGGCCTCCATACTTGCTGGTGGTTCCTCTTGCTGTCAGGGCAGGCTCTGCTGTTCAGCTGCTGGGCACAATCCTTGCTACTCCAGAAAAAAAGAAGGAATAAGAGAAAGATTAATCCACTTAATCCAATGAATTGGATGATGATGCGGGCTTTGGTTTCCTTGAGTGAGCAATAGCCATCATAATCTTTGAGCAAATACACCTTTTATTTAAAATAATTTAATCTCAAATTAAGATTAAAAAATAAGATATTTAAGATAAATCCCAAGATAATTTGTGTTCTTAAGGTTATCAAACACTTGATTATTTAATTAGATTGTGATTCTAGTTCATCTAGCTTACTTTATTGTTCTACTTTTGTCTTAGCTAGTGTCAAAGTTTTGATGATTATTTCTTTGAAATATAGTGAGGTGAAAATGTCATCTCTTTATTTCTCCCTTTTCCAGAATTCCTTTGATAAATAAGATTTTTTGGCTCCATTATATGAAATTTATTATTATTTTATTTTAACATATGTAGTAAGTCTTTAGGTATATGACTGGAATAGCACTAGCTGCTAAATAATATTAATTAATTAATAATTTATTAAATAATATCTATTAATAAAATCAATATTTTGATTTAAAGTATATTAATGTGATTCAAATAGGAGTTGTAACTATCTTTTCTCTTATATGCCTGCCTTCACTTTTTCAGACAGTGTTTTATAACTATTTAGCTATCTTGATTATGTTTTAGTAAATTACTTTGAATGAAGTGCCTCTTTATATAATTTCCTTTTGATTTTGGTTGATTGCTTTATAGAAATGCTAATTATTTTATGGATTTATTTTATATACTGCTGTTTTACCAAGGCTATTAATTATAACAATTAGTTTCTTTGCTCATTTTCTGTGATTTTCAAAGCAAACCATCTTGCCCTCTGTAAATGAGAATAGTTATATCTGTTCTTTTCTAAGGTTTACTTCTTTTATCTTTTTTTTCTTTTGATTGTTAATACAAGTATAACTATGAATATGTAAACACTGAGACAAAGAGGTCATCCTTCCTTTTCTCTTATATATATATTCAAAAAGTTTCTAGTGTTTCTCCATTGCAAATGATGCTAGTTTTTGGCTTAAAATATATACTTATAAAGTGTATTCCATAAAGACCCTTTTATGTGGCGATATAATTAAGGAAGTATGAAGCAAAAGGCTTTTTACTTCTCTGACATGGTATGCAGAGGTCTCTTGATAGTATTTGCAATAACATATTAAGTCTTGAAAAAATATGTTTTATAAGATAACAGAAGAACATCCTGTACTTTGACAGAGAATAGGATATAAATCTTGACATGCTGGCTAACCCTGTATATAAGAACCTAGATATAGTTGGGAAAAGGGAATTTGCAAGGATAGAGTAGATTGATGCCTGAGCAAGTCAAGGAAAAATGGGTTAGATTTAATATATTTGTGGTGCTATATACAGAGATAAAGTTTTACTTTAGCTATGCAAGTTCTACACAACAATCTGATTCTATAATACCTTTGGAGCTCCAATAAAATCATTGGATAAATTCATGTTTCCTGCAATTAATTTTGACTATGGAAAATCAGAATGAAGAGAGAGTCAAAGAGCATCATAAAAGATGTAATTGTGTTGACTAAAAAAGCAACTATGGACATGCTTACATACACACATACACATATACATATGTGTATATTCACAGACACAAATATACATATGCATATGCATATGTGCATATCACACATACATATATTTCCTTAAAGAAACAAAAAAGAAAGGAAAACAAGCAAAGAAAACAAATTGAAAGTTCCATTTCCTGGAAAATGGATAGGCCAATGAATGTTCCTGAAGAAAACACATAAATAGAAAACAGTGATGGCACTTGAATTAATCTGGAATAACTCATAAGTGTTTGAAATTGTCCAGAATATGTAGAAAATCTTTGAAATTTTCCAAATATTTTATGAATTATCAAAAATTTATTTTGCACATAAAATAATTTTACTATTTTCCCTACTCATCCCAACCAAAATATAAGCTTTTTCTCTCTCAACAGTATTTTGAAATATTCCAATCAGCAATTTCTTATCTATCTCATACCCCATAAAATGCTCAGCTGGAAGAGATTTCTTGTTAACACATAAAAAAGGCAATTACAAATAAAATATGTCATCAAATTTCATTAGGAATAAAACCCAGAGTACTGTAGAAGTCCTACAATTTTATATTTGGACTAAAATTGCCATGCATTGAAACGATTTTTAATCTTTTTAAAAGCAATATTGGACTATAAGAGGTTTTTTGACTTTGAAGTCTAAATTCCTGAAATGTTCATTTTAAGGAAAATGAATATAACTTCAATAGATTTCCAAGTTCACTTTTAAAAGAGGGAGAGGACCACTGATGCTTATTCCCCCTGACCCTGTCTTTATACACGGAACAATGTCACATGAAGCACTGAATAAAGATCTGAGCAAGACACCACTGAAGGAATAACTCCCTCTCCTAAAAGGTAACATTACCAACCACAGTCAGTAGCCAATATATGTCTATGTTTTCATAAATATAAAAGTCTTTCCTTGCAAGTCTAGGTCTTTCATCCTGGATTAAGCCTGTCTTTCACAGTTGGAAAGGTTGTTGTTTATTTAGAGAATCTTCTGAAATCTTGTTCTATTTTTTTAATCTGTCTTGAACTCATGATTTCTTGAATTTAAAAGATGAGTCCTAAAACATCAATAGAAAAAAAATAGCAGGAAATTGAAACTCAAGAATAGCAATGTATTACTTCTCAAATGCCTTTAAGATGAAATAAGGAAAGGTTATGTCACAGAAAATCTTAGAATTTACATAGTATTTCTTCTGTCACTAGTTAGTATCACATGGAAGTAAGGAACAGCCAGGAGCAAACCTTGCTGCACATAGAATTTGTGTGTCTTTATTTTAAAAGGTGCATTGTTTAGAAAGCATGACAGAGGTAATCAACTTAATGAGACAAAAATCTGCTATGTTTGGAGTCAGAAGATCTGGTTCCTGACTCTATTATTTACTTCCTAGTTGACCCTAGGCAATTTATTTAACTGCTCTGGATCTTTATATGTAAAATACTCAAATGTATAATGAAGAGTAGGAACTGTCAGCTAACTAATCCCTTTCATAATATCAATCTATTTATGAACTTGACAATGAATAAACTAAAACATGGGAGAACAAGAGGCTGTTTGCAAAGTGGGCTGATACCTACAAGGCACTTGTACTTACAGTATGGAAGGCAAACTAGAGAACCTGTGTGACTGTTGATTGGTGGACAGGAGACTTGAAAGTGTGAAAGGAAAGTTTTTCATAGTTCAGTACTGAGAGCCAGGTGAGAGAAGAAATGGGCTTATTAACCATGTAGTTTGTCATTTTATGACAGGGCATATTTTATGCCACTTTATTATTTTCTCTCCACTATTACTAATCAATACCAATTAATATATAGCATTATCATTATCATCATCATTATCGTCAATTGTCATCCCAACAATCATTGCTTTTGTCATTGTTGACTAGACAGCTGCTATTTTTGTTGTTGTTTGTCTTTCCTTCTGGAAGAGGACCTTGACAATAAAAGAAGTGAAGCCATGACTTGCAAGTAAATTGGATTTAAGTGAAGGAGGGCTGTGCAAGATCACCTGCCTCATTTTCTCCCCTGGAGCCATCTGACTCCAGTGGTCAGATACAGATCAGGACAACTGGAGATGGCCCTGGATGCAATGGGAGACCTTGGTATTTTTAAACTAAGGACTTGTGGTCTCAGTTTGACTGAGGCTGCAGCCATTCAGTGATTAAGGCTGGGTCTCCTCTTTCACCTAGTCCAAAAAAAAACTAAATAAATGAAAGAATGAATTTATTAATTAATGTGGAAAGGGAAGACCCTCAAAGTTTCTGGCCAAAGCAAGCATAAATGACTGTTATTTACATTCCCTTAAATGTGCTTAACAGTATTTTTTTCCTCTTTTGTACCTCTGAACCCTCCCAAGATATCTTGGGGTTTACTGATTAGATTTCTTTCTAATGGACCAAGTCTTAAATCAAAACCAATCACAATAGGTCCTAGGTCAAGCCTCATTGTTTGGATCCTGACTATCTGCAATAGAACTATGCTTAAAGAGTTTGTGGCCCTGGGAGGTTTCATATAGCAGACAGCTTGCTTAAACATATGAAGAACATTTAGGTATAAATCCTCCTAACAAAGAAGATAATATTCAGGTGGGCCGTTAGCATAATGTTTATGGTAAGGAATGGGGGAAATCAAGGAAAAGCACTCTTTTGTAGTTGGTATTTTTATGTTCCAATCTCAGCAGATGCAAAAAAATCATGCAGTACAAATGTACATAAAGTTTGCAGTAACCCTACCTTCTGCTCTTGTCATGTAACATATTTTAAATATGGTCACAGTCAGCAAATAAAAGCAGATTTTATTTTGAATATCTATCAAAGGGCATTGACCATTTTAAATTGCTAAAATCTGTTATTTCAAGGTTTTCATTTCAGCTGAGTAAAATGCAAAATTAATGTGACTTTCTGCTGAATAAAAAATGATACTTCAATAGAGCCATATTAAAACATCTCAAGTATTCAGCACACCCAGTACAGACCTGAGTTTTAAGTTATAAAGACAGAGTTGCACATACAATTGATATAAATAAAGGCTTTATGAACAATATACAAACTGAATTAGTGGACAAAAGAATTGGAAGAACATGTACTCACCTGCATCATTGCCAAAAGCAATTTCTTTCAATATTGGCTCTGAATCTAATGGATGAAGCCACACATATGAATGATCCTACCAATAGATTTGAGAAATCTGTTAGGCATTATACTTGAATAGATAAACCTATTTCAATAGATTTTTGTCCTTAATGCTTAAAGAGGAATCAAATGACATCACTATCTTGGGATCAAGGTACAGTCTATGGTTTATCAAACCACTACTAGCTTGGAAGACTCCACCATAGGCTGAGTGCCATTAGTCCATATAAACATTTGGAATGAAGATGTCTCTAAATTTGCACATAGTATATTTGTTTCAATCTGTTGTAATTCTGATTCACTGTGCCTTTTGGGTCAGTCTTGTGACAGTGTCTTCTGTATCTTAAAATCAATTCCACAGTTCTTCAGAGATACATTGGTAGTGTCCTTGCATTGCTTCTTCTGACCATCATGTGAGTTCTTCATAAAATAGGCTTTTAGATTACCATGCTTTTGGCATTTAACAATGTGACCAATCCATCAGAGTTATGGTCTCTGTAGTAGGATTTGAATGCTTGGCAGTTCAGTTTGAGAAAGGATTTCAGTGTCATCTGGTACCTGATTTGCCAGATTATCCTCAGAATTTCCCTAAAATAATTCAAATAGAAGTGATTCAATTTTCTGGCATGGTACTGATATACTGTCCAAGTTTCATAGGTATACAATAATGAGATCAGTACAATGACTCTGTAGATCTTCAATTTGGTTGTTAGTCTGATATCTCTTCTTTCCAACACTTTTCTTCAGAACTTCCCAAATACTGAGTTAATTCTGGGAATGTATGTGTCAACCGCATTATCATTGTGTGCATTCCTGGAAAGTATTCCAGGACAGAAAAGGGTGCTTGAAATTACTCACAGACTCCTTGGATCATACCAACTTGGAAGAATTGAAAATGTCCAGGTCCCTAGAAGGATTTATGAAAACAGCTGCACAAATCCTCTGAATCTTGGGACATTGCAACTTCTATCCTCTACCCTAAGAAACTTTTAACAAAGAATTAAAATCAAGTAATAGGCTGAGAAAACGAGCAAACTAAAGAAAACTATTATGACCATGGAAAGTTACTATTGTGACAAGGAAGATCAAAATACACAGTCAAAAGAAGATAAAAAAGGCAAATTTCTTCTATCCAAAGCCTCCACAAAAAATAAGAATTGATCTCAAGGCACAGAAGAGCTAAAAAGGGATTTTGAAAATAAAGTAAGATAGAGAAAAAAATGGGAAGAAAAATGACAGTAGTGCAAAAGAAAATAAAAAAAAAAGATGAGAAGAATGCCTTAAAAAGTAAATTTGGTCAAAGGGAAACAACATATAAAAGTTCAGTGAGGAAAAGAATTCCTGAAAATTTAGAACTAAGCACATGGAAACTAATAACTTTATGAGAAATCAAGAAGCAATCAAACAAAACCAAAAGAATGAAAACTAGCAAAATATTATATCCAAATTCTGGAAAAGAAAGTGAAAAGAGAAAAAATTGAATGACATAAGTTACCTGCTATAAGAAAGAAAGAAAAAGTTTTTTACAGTTGAAGGGAAGGGGAGTAATTGAACCTTGTGTCATAGGAATTGGCTCAAAGAGGAAATAAACACTCACTATGGATATATAAATCTATCTTACACTGCAGAAAAGTATGAAGGGAGGGGTGATATGAGAAGGGAGGAGGATTATGAAAGGGAAGGCATGATGGGGGAAGCAATGGTCAGTAGTAAAATAATTTTGAGGAGGGACAGAGTAAAAGGAGAGAGAGAATAGAATACCCGATTTTGTGAGGGGGCATTCAATTAGCAATCATAATTGTAAAAAGAATTTTGAAGCAAGTTTGCCTGATCATCTTATTTCTCAAATATATAGCGATCTGAGTAAAATTGCAAAAAATTGATAAATGATCAAAAAATATGAACAATTTTAAATGAACTAACCAAGTTGTCTATAGATACAAGGAAAAAAATATCATTGAACTCACTATTGATTGAAGAAATGCAAGCTAAAATAATTTTCAGGGATAAACTTCTACCTTTGTCCATTCACAAATGGGTCAGAAAAGGAAAATGACAAATGTTGCAAGAAATGTGGGGAAAATGAGACATTAATGCATTGTGGGTAGCATTTTTAACTGATTCAACAATTCTATAGAGCAATTTGGAGCTATGCCCAAAGAGTGTAATAAAATCATACATACTCTTTGACCTTACAAAACCATTAATAGGCATATAGCCTAAAAGGAATTTTTTAAAGTACCTATATGTACAAAAGTATTTATAGCACCTCTTTTCTCAGAACAAAGAATTGGAAGTTGAAGGAATGTCAATCAATTGGAGGATGGCTGAATAAACTGTGATATGTGATTGTGATGGAATATTTATTCTAAAAGAAATGATGAGCAGAATGCTCTAAAAAAACCTAGAAAGACTCTTGTGAGCTCATGAAAAGTGGAATATCCTGTGTACAAAGTAATAGCAATGTTGTGAAATGATCAGCTGTGAATGAGTTTGCTATTCTCGGCAATACAATGATGCAAGACTATTCTAAAAGACTTATAATGAAAAATGCTATCCATACCCAGTAAAAGGTCTAATTGTGTCTGAATACAGATCAAAGCATTTTTTTTAATTGTATTTTTCTGAAGGTTTATTTTTTGAGGAGGGTTATGTTTTGTTTCATAACATGACTTTTTTTGGAATTGTTTTGCATAATTTCACATATGCCTTCTCGGCGGGGGATGAAATGGGAAGGGATGAAAGGAAAAAATCTGGAACTTAAAGTTAAAAAAAACAAATATTAAAAATTGTTTTACACATAACTGGGAAAAATAAAATATTAAATAAGAAAATTAAGGGAAGTGTACTGTCAAGGTAAGTGAATTTATCCACAGTATTCAAAAATGTTTAAGGGAAACTTGCTTGAATTCAATTAATAAACATAATGACTATTTAACTATATTAAATCATTTTTAACAGTGGACAGAATACTAGCTGTAGTATCAGAGGAGCTAGGTTCAAATCAAATTTTTGATTACTTTTGATAAGTTATATTATATCCTTGGGCCTCAGCTTTTTCAACTGTAAAATTAAAATGTAGATAGGTTCTGAAGTCTTTTCCAGACCAAATCTTGAATCCTATTGGAATAGGTTATTTATGGAAAATGATGTATAAAGTATAAAAAAATCAATTGATGATGGATCAAAATTACCATGTAAGGCCTGCTAACTCTTTGTCAAGCTCTCATTCCCCTAGAAACAGAAGCTTTGAGGTTTCTAAAACAGTTCCATTCCACACACATATAAATCAAATTTATCTTGGCAACAACTTGGGGGATTGTTCTCAACTTTCCTCAAGGCTAGGAGAATTCTGCTCTAACTTTGCAAAAGAAGTCAATGAAAAGCTTTTCCCCAATCTATTAATCTCTTGCCTTTTACATTTTCCTTATTAAGAGTCTATTGTTGTGCTCTGAAAATGAAGTCAGTTGAGTTACTATTGCCTTTAATAGAGATCATCTGTAGAGATTTACATTTATTTTTTTCATTATTAATTATTTTTTTCAGATTATATATGTATATTAACTTTCTAAATACATATTTCTTTATGAATCATGATGAGAGAAAAAAAATTCAGAACAAAAGGGAAAAACCATGAGACAGAAAAAGAAACGGAAAAAAGAAGTGAACATAGCATGTGTTGATTTACATTGAATCTCCATAGTTCTCTTTCTGGATGCAGATGCTTTTTTCTATCCAAAGTTTATTGGAATTACCTTGTATCACTGAGCTCTTGAGAAAAACCAAGTCTTTCATAAAAGATCATTGCATAGTCTTGATGTTATTGTATATAAAAATTCCTACTTCTGCTTGTTTCACTCAGCATCAGTTCATGTAAATCTTTCCAGGCCTTTCTAAAATCAGCTTGTTGATCATTTTTTTTTATAAAACAATAAAGTTACATTATCTTCATAGACCAAAACTTATTCAGTCATTTCCCAACTGATGGGCATCTACTTATTTTCCAATTCTTTGCCACCACAAAAAGAGCTGCTAAAAAGATTTTTGCATATGTAGGTCCTTTCCTCTCTTTTATGGTTTCCTTGGAACACAGACCCAGTAGAGGCACTGTTAAGTCAAAGGGTATGCACAATTTTATATTCCTTTGGACATAGCTCCAAATCGCTCTCCATCAACAAGGCATTACTGTCCCACATGCTGTCCAATATTTAACAATCTTTTCCTATACTGTTAGCCAATCTGAGAGGGGTTAGGTGATACCTCAGAGTTGTTTTAATTTGCATTTTTCTAATCAATAGTGATTTAGAGTATTTTTATATATGACAATAAATGGCTTTGATTTTGTCAGAAAATTTTCTGTTCTTACTCTTTGACCATTTATCAACTGGGGAATGAGTTGTATTCTTATAAATCTGACACAGCTCTTTATATATATTTATAAATAGTGTCTTCATCAGAAACACTGGTTGTAAAAATTTTCCCCCAGTTTTGTACTTCCCTTTTAATCTTGTTTCTGTAGGCTTTGTTTGTACAGAAACTTTTAAAAAATTTGATGTAATCTAAGTTACCTATTTTGCATTTCATATTGTTCTCTGGTTCTTCTTTGGTCATAAATTCCTCCTCTCTCCAAAGATCCTTGCTTTCCTAATTTGCTAATGGTATCACTCTTTATGCTTAACTCCTGTGTCCATTTTGACCTTATTTTGGTATGAGGTGTGAGATGTAGGTCTATGCTGAGTTTCTCACATATTATTTTTCAGTTTTCCCAATATTTTTTGTGAAAATGTTATTTCTTATCCCAGAAGCTAGAGTTTGGTTTATCAAATACTAGATTACTATTGTCATTGATTTTTGCCTTGTGTATCTCTGACCTATTCTACTGATCCACCACTCTAGCCAGTATTAAATGGTTTTGATGACTGGTGCTTTTTAATAGAGTTTGAAGCCTGCTACTGATAGGACACAATACTTTGAATTTTTTTCATGAATTCCCTTGTTATTCTTGATCGTATGTTCTTCCAGATGAATTTTGTTATTATTTTTTCTATTTTTTAAAAATAATTTTTGGCAGTTTGATTGGTATGACACTGAACAAGTAGACAGATTGTTTGATATGACTTTAGTTGTGTGGGAAGTATTTTGTAATTGTGTTCATATAGTTCCTTGGTTTGTCTTGGCAGGTAGAGATACCCAAATATTTTATTTTTGTCTACAGTAATTTTAAATGGAAATTCTCTGTCTTGTTGATGGGGTTTGTCAGTAATATAAAAAAATGCTGATGATTGGTGTGGGTTTATTTTATATCCTGCAACTTTGCTAAAGCTGTTAATTGTTCAAATAGATTTTTTGGATGATTTTCTAGGATTCTCTATGTATATCATTATAACACCTGCAAAGAGTGACAGTTTTATAACTCTTCTTTGTCTTTTTTGATTCCTTTAATTTCTTTTTATTTTCTTATTGCCAAAGGCAACATTTCTAGTACAAAGGTTTGCATTTCTAAGTAGACCTTACCTCAAAAGCATCCTTTTTCATTCTAAATTTGATGCTATGCATATCATCCTTGTTCTCATATCATTTTTGTCTTATTAATAATACTTTGAGTTTTTGAAGGTGTCCTTGATTGATACAAAAAAAGAAAGGCGGAGGAAAAAGAGGAAGAACAGAGAGAGAAAGAAAGATATAGGAAAAGACAAATAGATTTAGAAAAATAGATGTACAAGAACTGAATCAGAGACTTGTCTAGCAATGTTTGTTTATGAAGATAGTCTAATGATCCAAACTTGTTCAATATGTAAGTAGGATGGCAATATTGCCCTTGAAATATAGAACAAATAATTTTCTGAGCACACATTCTTTCCTGTCAAATACTTCAAGGATTAGGATTCAGTAGGCAGCTTAAAAGCCTCTGCCAATGTTAATAGAGTTGCATTTATTTTGCTTTCACAATTGTTCAGGCAAAAGATATAGATACTTGATAAGTGTTTTTATCTGATTCCAGCTTGTCTCATCACCACTGACTCCTCACTTCACTTGCATATGGAACTAGAGAGAGCTCATGAATACTTTAAAAATACAAGTTCAACAGAATAAAAAGCTTCACAGAAACTACTTTATCACTTTCCATTTTAGATCAATATTATATAAGAGATTTATCGGGGGCAGTGTAAACATGACGTGAAGAAGATAAAACTGTGGTTTCCTAGTTATATATTTTTAGAATTCTCCTTTAGTGAACTATTGAATTATTTGAATTTTATATTTTCCTTATAGAAATGTTTCTCATAGAAGTGATTTTGTGGATACACTTTGAATGATTGCAGACACAGGAACGTCAGGCCTATTTACAAATACTTAGTAGTGACAGAGGCATGTGATAGTCTATATAAATGGAGTGGGAATAATTTAGCAAAATTTAAGTTCCTTCTGTATGCTTAGCCTTATGCCATTTGATTTGTTGGGACTCAGAAGTAGTCCTAACAATCCCTGGCCTTAGCATATTTAACACTATTTGCATGACAGGTGAAATCATTGTGGATAGGAGTGCACCTTCCTCATCACCATTAGCAACAACTGCAGCCCAATTGTCAACAAGTCAGACACAGAAATCCTAGAACTCCACTGGTCATACCCATTCCTCCCAGCCATCATCCAGGGAGGCAACTCCTAAGGAAAAGATCAGTTCTCCCCACCAACTTCCAACCAATAGTGACACAAAGGAAAGGCAAGCCAGAATAACTCAAATGGAAAAAAAAGCACCCTAGGGGAAAAGCAGAAGATATTATGCGCAAGGCAGTTAAACCACTATCACCATTGTTCTGACCACAATTTCTCCTCAGATTCCAAAGATAGCTCAGCATTCTGAACCCAGGAACGTTGGAAATAGCATTATTTCTAGCCTACTGTCCTAAAGATCATACTAAGAATGAACCCCTGGTCTTGTGATGAAGAGAGCTATCTGTACCCAGAAAAAGAACTGTGGGAACTGTGGATCACAACATAGCATTTTCACTCTCTTTGTTGTTGTTTCCTTACATTTTGTTTACTTTCCCATTTATTTTCCTTTTTGATCTGCTTTTTCTTGTGCAGTAAAGCAATTGTAGAAATATGGGTAGAAGAACTACACATGCTTAACATATATTGAACTATTTTCCATCTAGAGGTGGTGGTAGTGGGAAGGGAGGGAAAAATTTTAGAACACAAAGTTTTGCAAGGGTGATTGTTGAAAATTATCCATGCAAGAGCAGCTAGGTGGTGCAGTGGATAGAGTACCAGCCCCGAAGTCAGGAGGACCTGGGTTCAAATCTGTTCTCAGACACTTAACATTCCCTAGCTGTGTGACCCTGGGCAAGTCACTTAACCCCAATTGCCAAAGCAAAAAAGAAAAGGAAATTATCCATGCAAATATTTTGAAAATAAAAAAGCTTTAATTTAAAAAAAAAAAGAATCCATTTGGAATTTTGGTGAGGCAGCTGTTCCTGAAAGTACTACAGTCCCATTTTTTGTATTTCCAAAAAAAGAAAGTTCTTGCCATCTACATTTTTTCTTTGTCAAATCATCCAACATCAGAAATTGATGTCATTTCTCAACAAAAATGAAATTAAAGATGAAGCATTAATATTTGCTATGCTGTTGCATGGTAAGGACACAAGACTATTCCATCTGACTTGTCATTAAAATCTTCTACATGTGTTGTCTCCCCCTTAAAATATGAGTTCTTTGACAAAGTAAGACACTTTCTAAATTTTCTATTTCTGTCCACAAGGCTTTTTAATATGGTACTTTCTACATGAGAAGTACTTTTGATTCATCCATTCATTTGTTCTCTAATTCATAACAAAAATGGTCCTAGTTCTCTTTCAATGATACAACACATTTGTAATAAACAAGAAAACCTTAAGAGAATCCATCATCTAGGTTAATACCACTACATTAGGGCTCATCTCCAGTACAAGTTAAATGAGTTATACACAGTGACCCTGGAATAAGTGTGGATAATAAATTCTCAGGTTCAGATTATTGGTGTCCAGAGAAATATTTGTCATTTGACCCTTTGACTTTTCCAGTGACATCCCATTCCCAAAGTTTTGGGAAGGAGATAGTGAAGTAGTTTACATAATTAATTTTTAGTAATATATTAAATCCATTTTAAACTAGTATGGCTTCTGCATTGTACACTAATCATCTCTACTTCTGATTCTTCTTAAATTATCTTGTTCCATAATTAACAATTACATAATATGATCTAAAGAATATTAATGTTAAAATAATGGCCTCCAGGGGGCTGTTAGGCGGTGCAGTGGATAGAACACCATCCCTGAAGTCAGAAGGACCTGAGTTCAAATATAGCTTCAGATACTTAACATTTCCCAGCTGTGTAACCCTGGGCAAGTCACTTGACCCCAAAATGAATCAGAAAAAAAGTACATTTAATAAAATAATGGGCTTTTGTGATAATGAACAGCTCAAAATGATTAAAAGCACATACACACACAATAATTCACTTAAGTTGATCTTGTCTGATACAGTTCAAATTTAAGCACAGCTCAATTCAATTCAATAAGCATCTATTATTTATCTAATTAATACAAGGAATTATGCTAGATATTAGAGATACTAAGAAAAATAAAAAAAGTTAATTCCCTTAAGGAGTTTACATTATACTTTAACATATAAGCATTAAAATATAATTTGAAATGAGAGAATACAAAGAATTAGAAGGATTAAGAAAATCTTCTCATAGGAGGTGACACCTGAAATGTAAAGATACATTGTGTTGTGGAAATAGGGAGAGGATGAGCAAATCTGTATAAGAACACACAAATGGGAGATAGTGAGATGAAAGGGAAATAGCATCTAGTCCAGTTTGGAATGTAAAATATGTAAAGGGGAGTAGTGTGATCAATATGCAGAAGTAGGCAAGAGTTAGTGAAAGGCTTTAAATGTCAAACTGAGAGATATATGTTTTCCTAGATACAATAGAGAAGCACTAAAGTTTCCTAGAGCAAGAGTATGATCAGTTTTGTGCCTCAGAGCTTTTATTTTGGAGACTATGTGCAGACATGGGAAAGGTAGGCAATTATTTGAACTCTGAATAGCACATCTCTCATTACACTTATTAACACCTTGCACTTCCTGGACATAAGTGCTATTTTCTGTTTCTTTTGATGTAAATATTCTCAGCAGATAACTGAATGAAATCATCTCTGTATTTACTCCTGTCACACAATCTTCTGTGATTCTAAAACATATCTGGGGATTAAACATTTCTTGGGGTGAGCTTTTAAATCTTCATTTTATTCTACTGCATCAAATGGTTTATTGAAATCACCAAAAAGAAACAGTGGGATCTTATATTCTATATATCCCAGTAAAATTGTGGCCATATGAAGATATTCTTTGCTATTTAGAAAAAGACCAAGAGAAGAGAGAAAGAGTGAGAGAGAGAGAGAGAATATTAAATCCTATTTTTTTTCTTTTTCAGGTTTTTATCAAGGATACCCAACTAGTGTTCACATTCAAACTGAGGTCTACCAAGTATGAGGAATTAAATTGGCTCTGTTTGCAAGATGGTGCCACATTTCATGGCTTCATCTAGATTTTAGAGATGCTAGAAGCATAAAGATTATATAATCCAGGTGTTCTTAAATTTTTTATGTCATGAACTTCTTTGGAAGTCTGATGAAGCCTGTGGATCTCTTCTCAGAATTCTGTTTTTAAATACATAAAATAAAATATATGAATTCAATTACATTGAAATACAATTATCAAAATATTAAAAACTAAACAAAATAAATTCAAGAATCCATTCTTCTTCTTCTTCTTCTTGAGAAAACTGAGGTAAACCCAGTAGGTCCCTTCTTCTTCAACCTCTTCAATAAATGCTATAGTAGAAAGAACATTAGACTTCCAGTCAGGAAGAAATGAATTCAAATATAGCCCCTATATTTGTGTGACTTTGGAGAAGTCACTTAACTTATGTGTGTCTCTGTTTACTCATCTAAAAATGAGGATAATTCTAGCACCTGCCTTCTTGAGTTGTCATAAGGATAAAATTTTATAGCCATTGTAAAATTCTTAGCCAGGTGCCTAGCACATAATAACCATCATATAAATGTTAAGTATTAACAATAGGCTATGTATTCTTCATACAAGCTTACAGAAGGCAGTCTCTTTGTGAGAAAACTGGTAACGAGATGATTTATTTGGACATGGTGACACAATAAATAAAAATACAAAATGACCCTTCTTGTGTAACCATATTTGACTTTTTTTCAGTGATGGTACTAGAGTATGCTAAAAATACAGTCTTGTGACCATCTACAAACATTTATCAAACTCTTGGTACCCAACGTGGAATTTTTGTCTTCCAAGCCACAAATCAACCTGCTACGAGAGCAATTTCACCAAATGTATATGAATACTTTTACTGTTCAGTAAACCAGATAGCAGATAAGAGTTGCAGCAAAATTGAAAGATGACTTAGAGAATCTGCTCAGAGAAATGTAGTCATCACTTTCATTGTGTTCTCAAAGGAAACACATATATATTATGGAGCACTTAGTCATTTTCTTTTTTGTCATGTTATCAATAAATTTCAGCAAACAAATCCTAATAGAGAAACACAAAGTCTTTGTGTAAATATCTAATGAAATGTATGAAGAGATAAGATGATTAAATAAATAACGGGATTTCCCAAACTAAGTCCACCTGTACCTTAATGCTGAGTACTGGTTTTACTGGCAAAAAAGTATATTTTTGCTTAAGAACTTCATTTCTTATAGAATATCAAATAAGTCACATCAGTCTGCCATTCAATAAATACTTAAATAAATAAATGTGTCAGTCACTATGCTAAGCCCTAGGGATCAAGCAAAGTTAAGTTAAAAGACAGTCCCTGTTTGGGATAGGGATAAGGGTGGGGGGAAGGATTCATAATTACATTTACAATGACATATATAATGATTATATATACAAACAATCTAGAAAGTATTCATAAATAACCAACATAGGGAATATACTACAATTAAGCAGGATTGGGAAAGGCTTCCTATACAAAGTGGTATTTTATCTGGGATTTAATGGAAGGGAATCCAGGAAGCACATTTAAGTAGGAAAAACATTCTAGATGTAGGAGACAGTCAGTGAGAAGGCCTGCAATTAGAAAATAGAGTATATTAGGTGAGGAACATCATGGAGGCAGGTGTCACTGAATCAGAGCCCCTGAGGAGGAAGCTCTAAAGTGTAAGAAGACTAGGAAGGTTTGTGTGTGATGGGAAGAAAGTTATTAATGGTTTTGTACATCAAATAGAAGACTTCATTTAATTGGAGGTGATATGGAATATTAGATATTAATACTTGCAACTAAAGTTCAGGGAATTGTTAGGGAGACGTGGTCAGATCTGTATTTTTAGAAGATCACTTGAAATGAACTGAAATGTGCAGAAGATTTGTAAAAGGCAGATCAACCATCAATTGATTGCTGCAAGTCAGACAAGAAATTATGAAGCCTTCACCAGTGTAGTAACAGTACCAGAGAGGTAAAGGGAATGGTAACAAATTTTGCAGTTAAAATTGACAGACTTTGGCAAAAGATTGGATACGGGCTATTAGGAAGTCAAAGCACATGTCAAGTTTGGTAATTTGAGAAACAAAATTCCAAATCCCTTTTTGGAATAACAGCCATTACAAAAGCATTATTGTTGTTTTATAATTTTTTTCAATTTCTTCAAAATGACACTTAATAAAGATTACTATAGGGAATCATAAGTAAAACAAAATGTCTAGGTGTGTTCAGACAGACTCTAGGATGACTGCTTGCTTTACTTATTCTAGAAGTTATCTTGAAACACATACTGGACATCAATTAATTTAGTAAGAGATAAAACAAACAGCATTTTAAATAAATTTGCCTCTCAAATTCCATGATGGAAAAATAAGTGGTAGCTTTTAGCTGACGACATATAAATGTTGTCAGTCAATCACTAAGCTTAATTCATTTGTTTTGTTTTTAATCATTGACGTTTTAATGACTAATAATTGGGGGTATTGATAGTTATGCTTTATAGAGCCTTTTTTTAAATGATGTGATATAATTTAAGAGTAATAATTTAGGAAATGGAATTAGATCTTCTCATGTTGCATTTTTATTTTATCTTAAGCAAAGAGACTTTCTTTTACTTTTCCTGAAGAAGTGTATTTTGACTGATTTGCATAGGCTGCACTGACATCTGATTAAATCCCTTAATGTTCAATGATTTATTTTAGATTCTCTATTTTGGTTTTATATATATATCTGTTGTTTCAATTCAATTTGCATCCTGCTATAATAAAAGGGTAATTATGAAGAATGTGAAAGCTCTGTACCTTAATGCATTCCTTGAAAAATAATTCTTACCTTAATGGTTGTAAAGGGAATTTAAAAAAAATTTTTCATCTGAAGTAAATCAAAATCTACAATACAATGTTGCCATACAATAATATGAAAATAATAAGGGAAATATGTAAATGACTGCATAAGTTAGTTTCTTTATCCAACAAGACATCATTGTAATGACCATAGCTTAGACTTATTGAAAATATACAACAGATATAAATAATAAACTTATGCATATATGACAATAAGATACAGTATTTACTGAGGAATTATGCTGAAGTACAATGTATAGTGCCCTTCAACGTATAATGCTATTTCAGCTTCATAACTTAGGAACATTTCTTTTTTTTATTTTTTTATTTTTTTTATTAAAGCATTTTATTTGTGTAACATATGTATGGGTAGTTCCCCAGCATTGATCTTTACAAAGCTTTCCATCACAAATTTTACCTCCAGTCCCCTCACCTCCCCTAGATGGCAGGAAGTTCACTACATGTTAATAATGTTGGAATACTTGACAAGTTGTGCAAGAAGAATCCTATCTACAAGAAAAAAAAAAGAAAATCAGAGAAAGGAAACACAATGCAAGCAAACCTCAATAGAGAGCATGAAAATGTTACATTATGGTCCACATTTCATATCCCTCTTTCTGGGTATATATGGTTTTCTTCAGTGAACAATTGGAACTGGTTTGAGACAATTCTTTGTTGCAGAGAGTCATGTCCATCGGAATTGATCGTCATATAATATTGTTGTTGCCATGTATAATGATCTCCTGGTTCTGCTCGTTTCACTCAGCATCAGTTCATGCAAGTCTCTCCAGGCCTCGCTGAAATCATCCTGCTGGTCGTTTCTTACAGAGCAATAATATTCCATAATATTCATATACCATAATTTATTCAGCCACTCTCCAATTGATGGGCATCCCTTCAGTTTCCAGTTTCTAGCTACTACAAAAAGGGCTGCCACAAACATTCTTGCACATGTGGGGCCCTTTCCCTCCTCTAAGATCTCTTTGGGATATAGAACCAATAGAAACACTGCTGGGACAAAGGATATGCACAGTTTGATAATTTTTTGAGCATAGCTCCAAATTACTCTCCAGAATGGTTGGATCCGTTCACAGCTCCACCAACAATGTATTAGTGCCCCAGTTTTCCCACATCCCCTCCAACATTCATCGTTATCTTTTCCTGTCATTTTAGCCAATCTGACAGGGGTGTAGTGGTACCTCAGAGTTCTCTTAATTTGCATTTCTCTGATCAATAGTGATTTGGAGCAACTTTTCATATGACTAGAGATGGTTTTAATTTCACCATCTGAAAATTGTCTGTTCATATCCCTTGACAACTTATCTATTGAAGAGTGGCTTGAATTCTTATATATATATATATATGAGACAATTCTCTATATATTTTAGAAATGAGGCCTTTATGAGAACCATTAAATGTAAAGATGATTTCCCAATTTGATGCTTCCCTCCTAATCTTGTCTGCATTAGTTTTATTTGTACAGAAACTTTTTAACTTAATATAATCAAAATTACTTATCTGGTGTTCAATTAGGAGTTCCCGATCGTTGTTGGACATAAATTTATTCCATCTCCAGAGGTCTAAGAGGTAAACTATACTATGTTCCTCTAATTTGCTTACAATATCACTCTTTATATCAAGATCATGAACCCATTTAGATCTTATTTTGGTATGTGGTGTTAGGTGTGGGTCAAGCCCTAATTTCTTCCACACTAGTTTCCAATTTTCCCAGCAGTTGTTGCGAAATAGTAAGTACTTATCCCAAAAGCTGGGGTCTTTGGGTTGATCAAACACGAAATTGTTAAATTTATTGCCTACATTATCCTGAAAATCTATTCTATGCCACTGATTTACTGCTGTATTTCTTAGCCAGTACTAAATGGTTTTGATGACCGCTGCTTTATAATATAGTTTTAGATCTGGTACAGCAAGGCCACCTTCATCTGCCTTTTTTTTTTTCATTAATCCCCTTGAAATCCTTGATCTTTTATTTTTCCAAATGAACTTTGCTACTATTTTTTCTAGATCTGTAAAATAATTTCTTGGGAATTTGATTGGTATGGCACTAAATAAGTAGATTAGTTTTGGTAGTATTGTCATTTTTATTATGTTCACTCTGCCTACCCATGAACACTTAATGTTTTTCCAATTGATTAGGTCTGATTTTATTTGTGTGGAAAGTCTTTTGTAGTTTAGTTCATATAGTTTCTGACTTTTACTTGGCAGATAGATTCCCAAATATTTTATCCTATTATCCGTTATTTGGAATGGAATTTCTTTTTGTATCTCTTGCTGCTGAACTTTGTTGGTAATATATAAAAATGCTGATGATTTATGTGGATTAATTTTGAACCTGCCACTTTGCTAAACTTGTGAATTGTTTCTAGTAGTTTTTTAGTTGAGTCTCTAGGGTTCTCTAAGTGTACCATCATGTCATCTGCAAAGAGTGATAATTTGGTTTCTTCATTACTTACTCTGATTCCTTTTATCTCTTTTTCTTCTCTTATTGCTAAAGCTAACATTTCTAATACAATATTAAATAGTAATGGTGACAGTGGGCAGCCTTGTTTCACTCCTGATCTTATTGGAAATGGTTTTAGTTTGTCTCCATTACATATGATGCTTGTTAATGGTTTTAAATAGATGCTACTGATCATTTTAAGGAAAAGCCCATTTATTCCTATACTCTCTAGTGTTTTTAATAGGAAGGGGTGTTGGATTTTATCAAATGCTTTTTCTGCATCTATTGAGATAATCATATGGTTTTTATTAGTTTGGTTATTAATATAATTAATTATGCTGATAATTTTCCTAATATTAAATCAGCCCTGCATCCCTGGTATAAATCCTACTTGGTTATAGTGTACTATCCTGGGGATGACTTTCTGTAATCTCATTGCTAATATCTTATCTAAAATTTTTGCATCAATATTCATTAGGGAAATTGGTCTATAGTTTTCTTTCTCTGTTTTCACCCTACCTGGTTGAGCAATCAGCACCATATCGGTCTCATAGAAGGAATTTGGCAGTATACCTTGTGTCCCTATTTTCTCAAATGATTTGTATAGTATTGGAATTAATCGTTCTTTGAATTTTTGGTAGAATTCACATGTAAATCCATCTGGCCCTGGAGATTTTTTTCTTAGGGAGTTGGTTAATAGCTTGTTTTATTTCGTTTTCTAATATGGGGCTATTTAAATAGTTTATATCCTCTTCTGTTAACCTGGGCAATTTATATTTTTGTAGATATTCCTCCATTTCATTTAGATTATCAAACTTACTGGCATAAAGGTGGGCAAAGTAACTCCTAATTATTGCTCTACTTTCCTCTTCATTGGAGGAAAGTTCTCCCTTATCATTCTTGAGACTAACAATTGGATTTTCCTCTTTCCTTTTTCTTATCAAATTAACTAAAGGCTTATCTATTTTGTTGGTTTTTTCGTAGAACCAACTCTTAGTTTTATTTAGTAATTCAATAATTTTCTTGTTTTCAATTTTATTAGTCTCTCCTTTTATTTTTAGAATTTCCAATTTGGTATTTAATTGAGGGTTTTTAATTTGTTCTTTTTCTAGGTTTTTTTTTTTTAATAAGCCCAATTCGTTGATGTTTTCTTTCTCTATTTTATGCAAGTAAGCATCTAGAAATATAAAATTGTCCCTTATAACCGCTTTGGCCGTATCCCACAAATTTTGGTATGTTGTCTCATTATTGTCATTCTCCTGTATGAAATTATTGATTGTGTCTATGATTTGCTCTTTCACCCATTCATTCTTCTGGATTAGAGTATTTAATTTCCAATTAACTTTTGGCCTATTTTCTCCTGGCCTTATATTGCATGTGATTTTTATTGCATCATGATCTGAAAAAGATGCATTTACTATTTCTGCTTTTCTGCATTTGATTTTGAGGTTTTTATGCCCTAATACATGGTCAATTTTTGTATAAGTTCCATGGACTGCTGAGAAAAAAGTAAACTCCCTACTGTCTCCATTCAACTTTCTCCATAGATCTCTCATACCGAACTTTTCTAACAATTGGTTTATCTTCCTAGTTTCTTTCTTGTTTATTTTGTGGTTTGATTTATCTAATTCTGAGAGAGCAAGGTTGAGATCCCCCACTAGTATCGTTTGGCTGTCTATTTCTTCTTGCATCTCTCTTAATTTCTCCCCTAGGAATTTGGATGCTATTGCACTTGGTGCATATATATTTAGTATAGATATTCCTACATTATCTATGGTACTCTTTAATAAAATATAGTTTCCTTCCTTATCTCTTTTGATTAGATCTACCTTGGCTTTTACTTGATCTGAGATAAGGATTGCTACTCCTGCTTTTTTTTGTTCACCTGAAGCATAATAGGTTCTGCTCCAGCCTGTTACCTTCATCCTATGTGTGTCACTATGTTTTAGATGTGTTTCTTGTAGACAACATATTGTGGGATTCTGTTTTTTAATCCAGTCTGCTATCTGCTTCTGCTTTATGGGAGAGTTCATCCCATTCACATTCCCAGTTAGAATAACTAATTCTTTATTTCCTGCCATCTTATTTATCCAAGTTATGTTTTTCCCTTTTCTTTCCCGTTTCTCCCTTCCCCCCTCCTCAGTACTTTGCTTTTGATGACCCCCTCCCCCAAACAATCCTGCATCCTTTAGATCCCCTCCCCCTGTTTTTAATCCTTTCCCCTGATTCTTCTACTTTCTCTTCTATTAGTTTATCCCTTTCTTTTCCTCCTTTCCTTCCCACTTCCCTCTAGCAATAGACAAGTTTCTATGTGAAATGAAGTGTCTGATATAACCTTTTAGAGCCCAACCTGATGAGAGTAAGATTGACACAATGCTCATCTCTCTCCCCTCTTTCTCTCAATTATATTAGGTTTTCTTTGCCTCTTCAAGAGATTTTACCTTGTTTTTACCTCCTTTTTTTTAGATCTTATTTTACCACTTTTTCCCTCTTTTCCCCAATATGACAATCTTTCCCCCTCTAGTTTTCTTTTTCATATTATCAAAGTAATATATAGTTAATTATACCCCCAAACTTTAAGTATCCCTATAGTAGAAATAAATTTGTCAAGAGTCCTTTCTTTTTTACCTTTTTATGCTTCTCTTGAGTTCTGTTTTTGGATGTCGAATTTTTTGTTCAGATCTGGTCTTTTCATTAGAAATAGGTGAAATTCACCTATATCATTGAATGACCATCTTCTTCCCTGGAGGATAATGTTCATTCTAGCTGGTTAGGTTATTCTTGGTTGTAATCCAAGTTCCTTTGCCTTTTGAAATATCTGGTTCCAGGCCCTTTGATCCTTCAATGTGGAGGCTGACAGATAGTGTGTGATTCTAATTCTTGATCCTCGGTATTTGAATTGTTTCTTTCTAGCTGCTAGCAGAGTCTTTTCCTTGGTGCTATAGTCCTGAAATTTAGCCATGATATTCCTTGGGATTTTAATTTTGGGGTCTCTTTCAGGAGGTGATCGGTGAATTCTTTCAATGGTGATTTTGCCTTCTGATTCTACAATCTCAGGGCAGTTTTCTTTCAGGATTTCCTGGAAGATAGTGTTTAGATTCTTTTTTTCATCATGACTTTCAGGAAGTCCAATAATCCTTAGATTGTCTCTCCTAGATCTATTTTCCAAGTCAGTTGTTTTTCCTAGGAGATATTTCATATTTTCTTCTAATTTTTCATTTTTTTTGTTTTTGTTCGACTGATTCTTGAAGTCTTATTGAGTCATTCACTTGCATTTGTTCAATTCTTAATTTTAAAGTGTTGTTTTCTTCAGTTACCTTTTTAAGCTCCTTTTGTAACTGGCCAATTGAATTTTTTTGTTCATTGCACTCTTTTTCCACTTCACTAATTTTATTTTTCAATAAATTGGTGTCTTTTTCATATCTCTTTTGGACGGCTTCTTGCACTGACCTCAGTTTATTTTCCCATTTATCCTCTAGCTCTCTTTTGAGATTCTGTATGCAATCTTCCAGAAAGGCCTTTTGAAAAGGGACCAGTGATGGTCCTTAATAACATTCTCTGGAGTTTTGTCTAAAGGAACCTCAGGATCTGGGGTCAGCCCTTCTTTTTCTTGATAAAAGCTGTCTATGGTGAGAGCTCTCTTTTGCTTCTTCATTTTTTTTTTAGACAGTGTGTATGTCTCTTTAAGGTTCAGCTGAACCTCTTTGCCCTGGGGCAATTTGGCGAATTAATTTAAGGTGCTGGGCCGGTGGGGGCTAGGACTAAGACCGAATTACTATTTAAACAAGGCAAGTCTGCCAGAACACCTGCCCCCAATCTGGGCAGAGTGTCCTGAGTGCCTCAGATAAACTCCAGGTGTTTGGAGTTTGGAGTTTTTTCCACAATGAGCTGAGTCCCACCCTCACTTCCAGACTACAACAGAATCCTCTGACACCGGAGTCCTCTATATATCCCTCTGTCCGAGTTAGACAAACTTGATGTGAAGTTCTTCAGAGATATCCGCAAGCAGTGTCGAAGTATTTCTGAATTCATTGACTTGAAGATCAGTTCAGAGGCTTATTTTTTTGTTGATTTGAGAGAAGATTGGAGGAGACGCAGAGAGTCACGTTTTCACTCCGCCATCATCACTCAGCAACATTTCAAAAATATTTTTAATTGTCTATGATGTTCATGGCATAGAATAGAATAAGAATCATTAGCAATAAAGTCCTGTCTCTGACATAAAATAGTTTGTGAACTAGGCAAGTCATTTAACCTCTCAATGGAATAAAAAACCCTTTTCTAAACATTTTTATTATATTTTCTCAATTACATGTACAAATGTAACACGTTAAACAATTTTTTGAGTTCAATATTCTCTTCATTTCCTCTTTTTATCCCTCTTTCAGGAAACAAGTAATTTGATAGAGATTACATAAATGCAATCATGCAAAACATTTCCATATTATTCATGTTGTAAAAGAAAATGAAAACAAACAAAAAAGAATAAGAATAAGAAAAAAAGAAAAATATTCTTTTGTTTGCATTCAGACTCCATCAGTTCTTTCTCTGTGTGGGATTTTTTAGCATAAATCCTTGGATTTGCCTTAGATCATTCCATTGTTGAAAATAGCAGAGATCAAGAGTCGTTCATAATACAATATTGTTGTTACTGCATACAATGTTCTCCTGGTTTTGTTTATTTCAGTTTGCATCAGTTCATGTAAGATTTCCCAGATTTTCCTGAAAGCAGCCTGCTCACCATTTCTTAGAGCACAATAGTATTTCAGTCTTCAAATGTTTTAAGATAACAGAACTTTAGAAGCAATCCAGAATTAAGATATGGTGTAGTCTAATTCATTTAATTTGAAAGAAATGGAGAAATTAGTCCCCTAACAGGTAGAATGACTTTGATTATTGACAGAAATAAGACTAGAATAAAGGACTAATGATATCTAATTGATATGCTCTTTCCAATATGTCATGAAGCCACTTTTGAATTCTGCTGACTGTATTGTGTAGTTTCAATTATTTATAGCTGTGCCTCTGTGTGTGTGTGTGTGTGTGTGTGTGTGTGTTTGTGAGTGTAAGAGATCATGTAAGCATGCAATAGAAGTACACGGACATGTGTATTACTATTTCTCCATTATAGCAACGACAAAAGTTACTTATTTCAGATAGTTTTTAAAAGGAGAAAAACCTTTCTGAGACTTTAAAGGACCTTGGTAACAACTTCTCTCAAAACGAGTCTATGCATCCAGGAAAAATACTAGGTAAACATTAAACACAAATTATAAGGGACTCAATAAGGTCAAAATATTTACTTTGTATATGTGAAAATATTAGCTCTTCTGTAATGATTATCCTCCTTGTTTGGGTAGTTTGAAAGGAAAGCATGTATAAAGAGTTGATTCTAAAAACAACAAAACTGTTTAGGGAGAGATAAAAGGGAATAAATATCTCATATAAATGAGGCATAAAAGGAAAAAAATTATAAAGAGGCTAGTGAAAGCAGGGGTGGGTAGTGCTGGAACCTTATTCTCATTGGGAATGGGCTAAGATATATATATATATATATATATATATATGTGTGTGTGTATGTATATATATGTGTGTGTATATATGTACATATATATATATATATAGAATTCTTTTAAATTCAGAAATAAATTAGAAAACAATAGGATAGAGTGGGGATAATGATAAGGGAGGAGTCATTGGAGGTCTGGATAGGTTAAGGAATAAGACATTCTATAAGGCAGCAGGTAGAAGTAAAGCAAAAGACTTAGAAGTATAGGGTAAATAGGGAGAGAAGGAAAATGAGAAATGAGGAAAATAAACAAGGTATTGTAGCTTAGAATGTGAATGGGACAAAGTTACCTATAAAACAAAAACAAATAGCAAATTAAAATTTTAAATTCAACAAAATATTGCTTTTAGAAAAAAATATAAAAATTAGAGATAAATACAAATAAAATAAAGGGTGGGAGTAGTATTTATTAGTAGTATTTATTATGTAAAATGTGTCAGGGGTAGTAATCATGATTGTAGAAAAAAATTTAAAATGGATTTAATGAAAAATGAAAAATATAGAAACTACTCTGTCAGAAATATTATTCAATAATTTAGACCATTTAAAATACCTAGAACAGTGGTGCAGTAGATAGAGTACCAGCCCTGAAGTCAGGAGAACCTAAGTTCAAATCTGGCCTCAGACACTTAACATTCCCTAGCTGTGTGACCCTGGGCAAGTCACTTAACTTCAATTGCCTCAGCAAAAAAGCAAAAAAATAAAAATAAACTACCTAGAACATATAAATACCTAATTTTATACCTGCCAAAAAAGACAAAGGAATTATGTGAACATAAATCTAAAATACTTTTTTATACAAATAAACTCAGATCTAAATAATTGAAGCAATGTTTATTGTCCATGAGTAGGAAAAGCCAATATAATTCTTTAAATTACAATTGTACCTAATTGATCTATTCAATATAATCACAATTAATTTACTAAAAATATATTTTCCTGAATTAGAAAAATAATAAAATTCATTTGGAAGAAAGAGAGATCAGGAACTTCAAAGAAAACAAGGGAACATAATATAAAGGAAAAAGATTCAGCAGTTATTTTAAGGTAAGAGTATTGTTGAAGCATAAAAATGATAATTTTGATTATTTTAAATTAAATTTTTCTTGTATAAATAAATCCTATATAGCCAAGAAAAGAAAAAAATGAAACAATTTGGTAAAAACTTTTCATTGTCAGTCTCTCAGATAGGATGTAATTGGGTTGGAATATTATAGAAAATGATAAGCTATTTGGTTCAGAAAAAACATGAAAAGACATGGGATTATGAAAGAAGATGAAATAGATGATAGGAAATAAGCATAATGTGGTCTTAAATATATCCTATATATATATATATATATATGTATGAGTGTGTATGTGTAATATGTGTATATGTGTTCGTGTGTACATATGTATCTTCCACAAAGAAACAGAAAGCGTAGGCAGCTTTAAAAACAGTGTGTAATATTTATAATATAGGTTTCCTTGAAATAAAAATTAATTGCTTTATACTGAATCTTTTCTTATGATCTGTTGTGTCCTTGGCAATTTTTTTTTCTTTTCTCATTTTGTATTTAATTTTAAAATACAAAAATAAACTTACAATAAATCTATGCCTTTGTTATACTATTGTCAATTTTTTTTAGGTTGCCTACCTCAACATTGTAAATATGGTCATTATAAAGTGTGTGATCAAACTTTCAGGTATCATCTTGTGAGTATCTTTGAAATATGAATTTGTCAGAAAAGATCATAGAATAAGAAGAACAGAGAGCTAGAGCTAGAAGGAACCTTCAAGGTTATTCCAGAAAACGCTTATATGTATTTCTAAAATATATGTATTTTTGCTGTATGATAAATGCATGATAAAGACTAAAGTCTGCATTTTTAATAGCTATGCATTTGACAGAATTCCATATACCCCCTTGTTAGCTTTTTTTGGATTCCCCTTTCAATCTGTCTTCATCTTAAATGATTTTAGATAATGTTGTCAAAACAAGTAAAACTTTGCAAGACATTCAGCTTTCTGCCTGTAAGAATTTATTTGTATATTCACTGAGAAAACTTGACCATTTGTAGATATGAATTAGTGCACCCTAGATATTGGAAAGAGTGACAGAGACTGTGCAAAGAAACCTCCATGGACCTTGGAATAGATCTGAGGATCCCTTGAGGCAGTACAGACCTCAACTCAGAAGAAGCATTAAATCTAAGACACCTCTGAATTCAGATCACATAACCAAGCAGGACAGAGATTTTATTGCAAAACACTAAGAAAAAATGGCAAAATGAAATAAAAAGGCCCTTTCTTATATGGCATAAATCATGTGACTTTGTTAACATTCCCTAGCCTTTTGTGTGATCAATTTGACTTGAAAACTTTTCTTCTTAAGCTATGTCTGTCTCTTTTAAATTTAAATATTAAAAAAATGTTATATCTTCTTTACCCTATTTATCAGGATTTGTAACATTGTTTTTAATTCAGGTTGACAGAGAGCCATTTTCATATTTTCTAGGTAAAGGCCCATTTCTCCTGATTTCCTCAAAAAGAGCTGTCTTTCAATCATTTCCCACCTGTGCTGCTGAGCTCTAATGATGCTTAGAAATAACCACAATAGATAATTTACTTTAATATGCCCAAGTCCTATTAGACAGTCAGGTTTGTATTATTACACTAAAAATCCTTTGAACAAATATATATGGTAAAACCACAAAAATGAATATTTAGAGAACTGAAAGCACATACACACAAACAAAAGCATTATTGCAGAAAAAAGCTTGGTGTATGGGAGTGTGGGTATATATGGATAGATAGATTAGATAGATACATAGATATATAGATGGATGGATGGATGGATAGATAGATTTTTTTTCATCTGTGTAATCCTTCTTTAAAGAAAGGAATTTAAACTAAATTTCTAAAATCTCTGTCTAGCTCTAGATTTTTATCTAAGAATCTATGAGCCATGCTATCAAATAAAGTCATATAGATCAGCAAGGTTGGAACTGGTAATTTGGAAGGAGGGCTTTTCTAAATATGATCTCAAAGGTGATCTCAAATCAACATTATCATTTGTGATGTGAAAATAACACACCAATTTTTAAGACAACATCAGTTGAGTATAATGATAGACTGCAGGAAACTGGCAAATAGGAAATCACATCATATCATGAGCCTCTATGACAGAGACCCTTAAATACTTTGAGATCAATGATGAGGAGGACAATGCACAAGTTTAGGGGAGCAGAGCAAAGCAGGTTGGGGCTGGTGTGTCAGTACCTCAGGGAGGAAGCTTGCCATCTGTTAACTTCCTAGTTTCATTATTCTTGCAAACTAGGTGCTAAGCTTAGTTATTTGCACTCTGTTGAAGGAGTGAAAGTGCTGTCAAAATGTAAATGCAACATATTTCAGAATTGCACCATCATTTACAATCTTTTTTTTTATCATTATGGCTTTAAATTTCAGTGTCATCAGAGAAAATTCTTGTTGTATATAAACAGAATATATCATAGTACAGGATTTTTTTGTTGTTGACATACTGCTTGGTACCTAACTTTATTATGCTGTAATGAAAGAATACTGCGTTTATTGGGTTCAATTCCTTGGTCTACCTTAACAACTGTGGGATATCGGTCAGATCAGTTAACTTCTAGAGCCTCAGTTTTTACTTTTATGAAATGAAAAAGATTATTTTCATAATACCTTTTATTTTCAAAATACACAAAAAATAGTTTTTAGCAGTCATCCTTGCAAAATCTTTTGTAACAAAATTTCCCCCTCCATTCCCTCTACCCCCTTCATCTAGATAGCAAATAATCCAATATAGGATAAATGTGCATTTCTTCTAAATATATTTTCACATTTATCATGCTGCACAAGAAAAATCTGATCAGAAAGGGAAAAAAGTGAAAAAGAAAAGAAAACATGTAAACAATAAAAAAAGCTGAAAATACTGTATTGTGATCTACATTCAGTCCCCATAGTCCTGTTTCTGGATGCAAATGGCTCTCTATTGCCAGCCTATTGGAATTGGCCTGAATCACCTCATTGCTGAAAAGAGCAAAGCTCCTCACAGTTGATCATCACATAATCTTATTGCTGCTGAGTACAAAGTTTTCTTGGCTCTACTCACTTCACTTAGCATCAGTTCATGTAAGTTTCTCCAGACCTCTCTAAAATCATTCTGCTGATTATTCCTTACAAAACAATACTATTTCATTATATTCATAAAGCATAACTAATTCAGCCATTCCCCAACTGATGATTATGCACTCAGTTCCTTGCTGCTACAAAAAGGGCTGCTACAAAGATTTGTGCACTTTTGGATCCTTTTCCCTTATTGAGATTTCTTTGGGATACAGGCCCAGTAGAGATTGCTGGATCAAACAATATGCACAATTTGATAACCCTTTGGATTGCTCTCCAGAATGGTTGGATCATTTCATAAATCCACCAACAGTGTATTAGTGTCCCAGTTTTCCTACATCCCTTCCAACATTGATCTTTCTGTTTTCTGTCATCTTAGCCAATCTGAGATGTGTATACTGGTACTTCAGAGAAGAATAAAATGAGTAAGATCATAAATTTATCATTTCTTCTCAATGAACCCGCTGATAAGAGGCAAGGAAGTGAACATTTCTAGTAAATGAACCATTATTGAAGATTTAGATAAAAGATAAATTTTCACATAAATATCAAAATCTTAAGGAACTGTTAGTTCCTTAAGAGCAAAAACTTCATCTTGCCTACTTTTGTATCTTCAGTACTTAACACAGTGCCTGACACATAATACACATTTAATAAATGATTTTTGACTTGACAATGAAAAATTCAAAACCCCAATTTCTTTACTATTCTTAGGGATTTTGGGGGATGGGGTGGGATGTAATGCTTATCTAAGAAACATGTTCAGTACAATAGTAACAGAGGATATCTAGCATATTCTTTATCACAATTTCTAGCCTTTCCTAAGATCCCAACTTGAGTTACAAAGATGTGTTATATTTTGTAATATCATAATTGCTATGGTAAAAGTGTAAAAGGAAATTACTTTTTCCATCAATTAAAAAGCTGTTGATAATGTTGTTTTATATTTTTATCACATTTAATCTCTAGCAATAAATTTCATTGGGTAATTTTATTCAGATACAACATTTTTCTTTGTTCTTATTATATAGTAATTTATAATTGACAATATTGACTTAGATAAGCACTTTCATTTTCTAAATGATTTTTAAAAAGAAACAACCCATTCAATGTGTTTAAACTATTTTAAAATATTTTTTGTCTTTTCACTTAGAGATTAAATTTAATTCATAAGATTCAAGATAAGAGAAGAAGGAACTTTCAAAACAGTCAAACCATTTAAAGAAGTACAGATTGAAATAATTGCTGATTTATTTTGGTGATGATTACAATAGGAAGAAGTGAGATGTAACAGTGCTGAAGGTAAATTTGGCAAAGGAAGCCTTAGGAATGGCTTTCAGAAGGTGCAATGCAGTCATCTCACTTGGAAGGAATAATGCAAGAAAAGCTTTTTTATGTATTTTTTTCTTTTCTATCCTAGTTTAGAGTACAATAGGCTATTCAGAAGTCAAGAACTGAAAATTTAGTTTCAGTGTATCTCACTGTGCAGTGGTATGTTTTTCAAAGTGTATTCATTTTTTATTATTTTTTCAAGGAATTGTAATTGTGTTTTATGGCATATTTCAGCTCTTGTAAGGATTGTTGAAAAAAATAAGCATTATAAGCTGCTGTGCCATTTTATGCAATCCATTATAGCACACACAATGGTATGGAAATAGAGATGTCATGGCCTCCAAGTCAAGTATTCTACTAATGATCATACAGGCAAGTAATTTCTACTTAACTGAGCTCATATGACTCTGACAATGTCATGGAGGTGATAGTGTTAGATGGCTAGAATTTAAAAGACAGAAGGTCAAAGTCAGTAATTCTGTCAACCAAATAAATGTGTTTGGGGAGATAAGGCAGCCACATAAAAATGCAAACAGTGAGATATAGGGGCTGGGCTCATTTTTAAGTTCTTAACTTTTATTTGAAAAAATTTTTTTCTATCAGAAATATTATGATTAATAAATTAAAAGGAATTATTTGATTTATAAGGAATGGTTTAAGAAAGTAGTATTAATAGATCCCCTTTTCTCATAGATTTTATTTTACTTATACTAATACCATATATTATTTTAATTGATGTTTTTGTCTATTGCGGATCACACAGAACAAAAAATAAAATACCTATTTGATAAGTAAATTTTTGGTAAAACAATTTTCCTAAGTAAAACATCAATTCAAAATATACAATGACATTCTATACCCTGCAGTAAAAAGACTCATGGTTGTTGAACAGCAGAAACATAGTCTTTAAACCAGTACTTTTCTAGAATTCTAGACTCTACTGATGTAGCCTTCAGGAACAAAGCAGCATCTCCATTTAATGATAAAAAAATCAAAACAGGACTTTTGTCCAAATGACTTAAGATGCTTTTGGGGATAAGAGGAAGGTACCTGAGAAGATATCAGCAATTATAGAACATTGTTTCCTTTCCCATCATAATAAAATACTTAAAAGAATGGTTTGTGCATGTTTCAAGATAAGCTTTGATTAAAACATGGTAAGAAAGCAGAGAGGCTTATCTTTGGAGATAATTTTTTAGAGAATACCAAATCTTTTTGGACTCATACACAGAAACCTCAAAGCTGCAGAGTACATCATCCCATTATATATTTCAAATTGTTGTTTTAATTCAGTAGAAATAAAATTTCAGTACAAAAAAATTTAAATCAGTACAATAAAACGCATTGTTTTACTTAGGAAAGTTATTTCCTTTATTTGGATTAAAGTTTTGTGAGTGTGCTTGATATAATCACAATGTTAACAGTGGATAAAGAGCTGAGCCTGGAGTCAGAAAAACAGAGTCATATAACTCTGACAATGTTCTCTTCCAAGTTCAAATCTGGCCTTAGACACTTACTAGTTATATGACCCTGTGCAAATTGTTTAACCCTATTTGACTCAGTTCCTCATCTATAAAATGGTTTGGAAAAGGAAATGGAAAATTACTCCAATAACTTTGCAAAGAAAACTCCAAATGGGGTCACAGAGAGTTGGAAACAATTTAAAAGTGACTGAAAAACAACTTTCTTGAGGAATCTACTAAGTATTAATAATGTAAATTAGTAAAATCAACAAACTTTAATTGATTGTCTACAATGAGTCATACAATGGTATTACAAAGACAAAAAATAAAAAAGTCACTGCCCTCAAAGAGCTTATTTTTATCTGGGTAGAAATATGTTCACATATTTAAGTACATATGCAATGTATGAAAATAAATTTAAGGGCAGATAGGTGGCCCAGTGGATAGAGCACCAGCCCTGAAGTTAGGAGAACTTGAGTTCAAATCTGACCTCAGACACTTCATGTTTCCTATTTGTGTGATCCTGGGCAAGTCACTTAACCCCAATTGCCTCAGCAAAATAAATAAATTAAAAAATTAAAAATTAAAAAAAATTTAAAATTAAATTAGTTTAAAAGTAAAGGAACTGGCAACTATGGTAATCAGGAAAAGCCTCAGGTAGGAGTTTGAAATTTAAGCTTAGCTTTGAAGGAATCTAAGATGAAAAAATAAGAAAGATACATATCCCTGGCTTGGCAAATAGCCCTTTAGTGTGAGGAACATGAAAAAAAAATACTGGCTTGGAATATAGATTCCATAAAGAGAAATAATTTATAATGTTTGTAAAGTTAGGTTGTGACTGGAGTGACTATAAGTTATAAAAAGAGGAGTTTGTATTTGAATCTAGAAATAATGGGGAGACACTGAAACTTAAAGAGCAGAGGTATGACATGATCAGACCTGTGTTTTAAGACTATCACTGGCCCCTATATGAAGAAGAGAGAAGGGAGAAGATGGAAAAAGGTCTACAATTTAAGAATCTTATATCAAGAGGAACGATTCTGGGAAGGTGGCAGAGTGGGTCAGTAAATCTCAAGTTGTTCTGATTTCCTTCACAAATAGAACAAATTTGTGCCTCAGAGCAAATATAGACTGGTGAAAAATCAAGAAGACCTGGGACAGAACAAGAGATCTCCAGCCACAACCCAAGAAGACTGGAAGAATAACCCCAGGCTCAGAGATTAACCCATGTGAAGTGCAAAAACCTCAGAGCTAGCTCCACAGAAACACCTAGTCAGGACCCCTCTGGGCTAGGTGGATGTAGCTGAAGTCTCAGGAGGAACACACAAAGTTTTACCTCCTGGACTATTTGTGGAATAGGGGTCTGAGTCCTGGAAAACTGAGTGAACCTTAGCTGATTAGAAACATCAGACCCAGAGACAGGGCTCTGTATAAAAGGAACGAGCACACCTGTGAATGCAGGAGCAAATGGGCTGGCAATTGCAGGAGAATGGAGCTTTTGGTTTGAGTTTCCAGATCAGAGGGGAGAGCTACACCATCCTTTCACCATACAATTAGAGATGCTTACACTAATACTTCTTATTTAAAAAAAAGAACCATAGAAGCCTACTATGACAACAGGTTCACTTTCAGAACAGTTTACTGAAGTAAAAAAGCTTCTTCTACTCCAAAAAATAATGTTAAATGGCTCTCTGCCCAGAAAGAATTTGTAGACAGAACTCAAAAAAGAATTTAAAAATCAAATGAGTCCCTGAGAAAAAAACTTAAAAAATGTAAATAAAAACCATCCAAAAAACAATAAATTTATGAAAAAAGTTAAACAACTAGAAGAGGAGATAAGAGTCTTACAAATGAAAATAACTCTTTGAAAATTAGGATAGGACAAGGGGAAAACCAATAAAGCTATGGGAGATCAAGAAATAACAAAACAGAACATAAAGAATGAAAAAAAGAACAGAATATGAAACATAAGAAAAACAACATATCTACAGAATAGATCAAGAAGAAAAAATATAAGAATAACTGGGATACCTGAAAGCTGTTGCCAAAATAAAGAAAAAAAAAGATCCTAGCCACAATCATGCAGAAATAATCCAAGAAAACTGTCCTGGAGTGATAGAACAAGAAGGGAAAGTAGAAATAGAAAATATCTACCAGTCACCACCTCAGAGAGAGACTTTGTGTAAAATACATAGGGATATTATCGCCAAATTTCAAAAGCTCTATATCAAAGAGAAAATTCTCCAAGAAACAAGAAAAAAAACAGCTTATATATGCTGAAGCTATGATTAGAATGCACTGGACTTATCAGAGGACAAAATAAAAGACCACAAGTCCTGGAATCATATATACTGGC
>JAJPUD010005250.1:35973-55493 GCA_023553655.1 Myrmecobius fasciatus | reverse complement strand
ATTGGACTTATTATTAAAAAAACTAGAAAAAGAACAAATTAAAAACCCTGGATTAAATACCAAATTGGAAATTCTAAAATTAAAGGAGAAATTAATAAAATTGAAAATAAGAAAACTATTGAATCAATAAATAAAACTAAGAGTTGGTTCTATGAAAAAACCAACAAAATAGATAAGCCTTTAGTTAATTTGATAAGAAAAACAAAAGAGGAAAATCAAATTGTTAGTCTCAAGAATGATAAGGGAGAACTTTCCTCCAATGAAGAGGAAATTAGAGCAATAATTAAGAGTTACTTTGCCCAGCTTTATACCAGTAAGTTTGATAATCTAAATGAAATGGAGGAATATCTACAAAAATATAGATTGCCCAGGTTAAAAGAAGAGGATATAAATTATTTAAATAGCCCCATATTAGAAAAAGAAATAGAACAATAGACCCCAGCTTTTGGGATAAATACTCACTATTCAGCAAAAACTGCTGGGAAAATTGTAAACTAGTTTGGAAGAAATTAGGGCTTGACCCATACTTAACACCACATACCAAGATAAGATCTAAATGGGTTCATGATCTAGATATAAAGAGGGACTTTGTAAGCAAGCTAGAGGAACGTAGTATAGTTTATCTCTCAGACCTGTGAAGATGGAATAAATTTATGTCCAAAGAAGGCCTGGAACTCCTAACTGAGCATCAGAGGGATAATTTTGATTATATTAAGTTAAAAAGTTTATGTACAAATAAAACAAATGCAGAAAAGATTAGGAGGGAAGCATCAAATTGGGAAATCATCTTTACATTTAATGGTTCTGATAAAGGCCTCATTTCTAAAATATGTAGAGAATTGTCTCATATATATATATAAGAATTCTAGTCACTCTTCAATAGATAAGTAGTCAAGGGATATGAACAGACAATTTTCAGATGATGAAATTAAAACCATCTCTAATCATATGAAAAGTTGCTCCAAATCACTATTGATCAGAGAAATGCAAATTAAGACAACTCTGAGATACCACTACACACCTGTCAGATTGGCTAAAATGACAGGAAAAGATCACGATGAATGTTGGAGGGGATGTGGGAAAACTGGGACACTAATACATTGTTGGTGGAACTGTGAACAGATCCAACCATTCTGGAGAGTAATTTGTAGCTATGCTCAAAAAGTTATCAAACTGTGCATACCCTTTGACCCAGCAGTGTTTCTACTGGATATAGATACAAAGAGATCTTAGAGGAGGGAAAGGGACCCACCTGTGCAAGAATGTTTGTGGCAGCCCTTTTTGTAGTGGCTAGAAACTGGAAACTGAAGGCATACCCATCAATTGGAGAGTGGCTGAATAAATTATGGTATATGAATGTTATGGAATATTATTGCTCTGTAAGAAACAACCAGCAGGACAATTTCAGAGAGGCCTGGAGAGACTTGCATGAACTGATGCTGAGTGAAACGAGCAGAACCAGGAGATCATCATACACAGCAACAACAGTATTACATGATGATCAATTCTGATGGACATAGCTCTCTGCAACAAAGAATTGTCTCAAACCAGTTCCAGTTGTTCACTGAAGAAAACCATATACACCCAGAGAGAGGGATATGAAATATGGACCACAACATAACATTTTCATGCTCTCTATTGAAGTTTGCTTGCATTGTGTTGCCTTTCTCTGATTTTTTTTCTTGTAGATAGGATTTTTCTTGCATAACTTCTCAAGCATTTCAACATTATTAACATGTAGTGGACTTCCTGCCATCTAGGGGAGGGGAAGGGACTGGGGATAAAATTTGTAATGGAAAGCTTTGTAAAGATCAATGCTGGGGAACTACTCATACATATGTTATACAAATAAAAAAAGAAGATTAGAGATAACTTGTTACAGTAGAAAGACTTGGAAATGGAGTTAGAAGACCTGGATTCAAATCCTATTTCTTATTCTTCTTATTTGCATGATCTTGGGTAAGTCTCTTCTATCTGGGCTCCACATTCCTAAACTAAAAATTGGGAATTAGGGAAGACTTTATGGGCTACAACGTCCTTTCTAGTCTAGGTTTATTCCCTACAAAATCTAAGGTGAAGAAAGTTTCCCAATAAACCAATGATTTCTTCAATGACATAATTCATAAGTAACATTTTAATAATTGCATTAATCCCTAAAATAATACAAATCCTTCTTGATGACTTCCATAGTGGTGAAAAAGATTAGAGTAACTTCCCACACTATGTAAATAAAGTGATTGAAAAACAAATACTTCTCCCATTATAGCAAGTCTCTGGGCAGAAATACTATCAATTTAGGTCTTTAATTTCTATTGTTTTTTTGCATAAACACTACAGACAAATAGGGAGCTAAGGTGAGAAATGAGTAGGAAGAACAAATTAGACTGAATTGCATTTGTGAAATCGCTCAGTACTTACAATGATTCAAAATATTCACTGAAACAAAAACCAATGTTTTAACCAATAATAACAGAATCATTTTTTTCAGTGGCTCCATATGGCTAGAGTCATGGAACACAAGCTTGAAAGAATCAAAACAACAAATAATCCAAAGGTGAAAGGAAATGGGTAACGAAGTAAATTGCAGGAAGGTATCAACTATGACATAGAGCGGAAATGGTGTAAAGGACATTATCACAGATTCATATGTACCAACATTGATGCAATTAGTTATTTAATGAAGAGAAAAATATAACATATTGATAATTCAAATGATATATTAGCATGAACATGCTATTCAAAAAATGAAGTAAGGTCTCCATTATATTGAGTATTTTATGACAGAAGATAGATAAGAGATTCACAGGACAAGAAAGCATGGAGAGTTTCCTCTTTGCACCACTAGAGTACCCATTCTAATGAAATAACAGGTTTATTAGCATATCTAAGTAAAGAATATCTTATAGGGGCAGCCTGGTGGCACAGTGGATAGAGTACCAAACCTTCAAATCTGGTCTCAGACACTTAATGCTTCCTAGCTGTGTGACCCTGGGAAAGTCATTTAAGCCCAATTGCCTCAACAAAACATATATATATATATATATATGTAATGGGATATATATTATGGGATATATATAATATACATATATATATATAGCAAATATAAAGATATTCAGAAATAGTTTTCCTACACTAGATCCAAATAACAAAACACTTTAATCAATCAGATGAAAAAATACATTATTTGGATGGATGGACTAAACAACAAATAGGTTGAATTTTTCACTTTTCCATTACTTGGCATTATGTTGTCAGAGGGTTTCCTTATTTCATTATTAAATACAAAGTTTAATTTAAAGTTCTATATGTTGAAATGCAAATGTTAGATGAATTAAATTTTTAAATTTCTGAGAACATTGATAAGATTATGAAAAACTTCAGCATATCAACCTAGGAAATCCCCAGTGTGGATCTATAATTGGTCCATAGAAATATCTTTAAGACAAGTCAAAATGATTATCTTATAAAATAGGAATAATATCAGAATCTAAACTCTTATACAACTTGTTACCTAAGATACATAAAAACTTATTTGTGTTTAAGAGAAAATATCACTCATTACAAGTTCTCCATTAAATTATACTTATGAAAAAGCAAGAATTTTTTTACTTCTTACTTTTAAATTTTCAACAATTCCTTTTTAATTAGGCTGCTTTGTTATTCTTTTTCATATATGATTGATAGTGATAGAATTTTAAGTATATTTTAATTGATATTTTATGGTATCACTTCTTTGCATTATTACAAATTTCCTTTGATTAAACTAGTATATTTTACAATGATATTCTAATTTTTTACAGAGAAACAAAAAGACTTTTCAAAGTTTGCATATATGTCGCAAAAGTACCATATGTAATTTATCTCTATTCCCACATGTGGTTCACATGTTTGTATGTGTCATTTCACAGCTCAATATTTGTTAGAAATTTAGTAGCAGTAATAACCTGACAGCAGTGTAGAATAAATTGTATAGATTCCTTTCCTTTTTAAGAATGTCCCTTGGAAATTAAAAGTGTTGAAAGTAAATCTATAGTTGTTGCATGCTACAATAGATTCACTTCAAAAAAAAATAATAACTGCCATAAGATTGAAAACTTGACAGACTTATTCCAATGCAGAATACATTTATTCTTGGAAATAGAAAGGATAATGCTTTTTTTTTTTCCCTAATGATATCTAGGACTTCAATAGTTCTTAGAATGTGTATTTCCTATGATGTGCCTAAGTACATATATTCTGTGGAATGTACATAATTAATGGCTTTGTGATTCTTGATAAGGGAACCAAAACTTAGCCAGAATGAGTTTACCTCAGTGTCTCAATATCTTGGAGGCAAATAAGGATACTGTTATTGCTGCATCCCCATTTTCTACTAAGAGGGTCACAGAGACATAACCCCTGCCTACTTTCTTCCACTATCCCATCTCCCCCTAGAAATTTCTCAGGATGCTTTCTCACTTGATGGGTATGATCCATTGCCTTTAACTTCAGGGATCATCTAGACCAATCCAAATCAGAAAAAGAAATCTCTCAACAACATTGTTGATAAGTAGATATCCAACCTCTATTTGAAGATCCACTGTGAGAAGAAATAAGATACATAATGAGACAACATTGGATGGCTCTAATTCTTAAAAATTTTTGTTTGTGTTTCACCCCCTGACATCAAGTCTGAATTTGCCTCTTTGAAACTTCTACTCATTACTTCTATTCACATCTTATGAGACAACACAGAACAAATCCTTTTGTAGATAATAGTCCTTATACATTTGAAGGAAAGAAAATGAACTAAATTCTTTAAACTAAATCTCTAGCAGGTACCTTCAATTAATTCTTACGTGGCATATATTCAAGCTCTATTATCAATCTTCCTTTGTTTCTCTTCATGTTTTCCAATTTTAAATTTCATCCTAAATTGCTGTTTTTTCTAGATGAAGAGTTCACTGTGGTGAAACTGCCTCAACTGAGGCAACTCAGAAACTTATCTATAATTTACAATCATAGATATGTTTAAGCCAACTTGAACAAATTACTAAGAACTGATTTTTAAATTTTAATTGTGATCATCTACATCTCAAATATCAACAAATCAGTATTTAATTTATTATTTTTTTGATCATCTAAATTTCAAAAAGTGATAGATATTCATAATATTCATAATGCAGATTAAATGTAAAAGCATAGTATTTGCAATTCTACTCCTTCCACCTCCTACATTCCCCCACCCCCTCCAAGAACTGGTTGTTAATATTACCAGCAAATTCTTGTTCATATTCTTATGACATTACCTTCAAAATTGAGAGTTATATGACTGTCCTTTGTCATACAGCCAGAGTCACATAGCAGGACTTGAAAAATTTTTCTTAGCCTCAAACCTTTGTATACTTTACTACATTGTTTCAAATAATCAAATTCCTTCTTATTTGTTATATGGCACCCAAAATTGAAACCAAATTGAAGATAAAGTCTAAGCAGGGTAGAATACAGAAAGGGAATATTGTTTAAACACGTACTCAAGTTGTATTTTCTTTTAGTATTTTATACTTCTAATGCATTGTGCTTTCTATTTAGATAAACAGTAAATTAGGAATCTTCGTGGAATCTCAGGGTTTTAATAGAGTACTTGACTAATCTGAGAAAACTTTAAACATTAACAGTGCTTAACTACATCTGTTTAGTGGTTTAAAGTCTGTTGCCAACTACATAGTTTGGGTAATAATGTCTTATGAGCAAAGTCTTTAAAATCAACCCCACTTCTTTTAGAATAGCTTTTCACATTCAAGTTAAATAAATGAGAACCCATTTTTTAAAAAAAATCAATTTTAATAGTCTTCACCATATGCCTAGTAATTACCCTTATATGAAAACATGTTTTAACATATGTCACTTAATTTTGCCACTTCTGTTTTGCTGGAAAACTTCAGAGTAGCCTGCTATTCTTTACAGCATCACATATCTGTATGTGTGTGTGTGTTTGTGTGTGTATGTATGAATGAGAGAGAGAGAATGTGTGTGATAACAACAAGAAATTAAATTCATATAGCATTTACATGTGCCAGACACTTTGCTTAGTACTTTACAATTATTTTCTACAACAAATGATTATGTGTTTGTTTTTAAAAGTCCTGATTGGTAAAATTCTAATATAAAGGAGAATTCATAGTCTCTTTATAACCAATCTAAATAGAAAATATGCTTGTATGTACAGTTCTAAGGTTAGAGTATGAAAGTTCCCAAGAAAAAATAGTAAAAAGGTATAAAAAAATAAAAATATGTAAGGTAGTTTTCACATTTCTTATTCTACATGGTCAGATTTTTTGCCCTGTATTGCATTTGATATATAAAATATGTCATTTTTCATAACAAGAGTAAATTTGCAGTGACATATGGGCTTTTTGAATAGCTCAGAAACATAATTTTCAAACTCAGATAGTGAAATGTCTTGAGAATTTGCTCACAAAGAAAAAAAAAAACTATAGAGACAGCTGAAATGTCCATTGAAATTAATGTGAAATTTTTGACAAAGGACAAAGAAGTACTATTCAGAAGACTGAAGTATCTGGTCTCTCAGGTAAAGGCATATTGTTGAGAAGAATGAACACACTGGAGCATGCCTTCTTAGTTTTTGTTCAGAGTCTCTTTGATTGCTGGTCTTGCATATTGATAAGCATGGCTAATTAGTGTTTAGAAGGAAAGGTCTTAAAAGCTCTTTCTTACATCTTCTGCATGTATATGAATATCATGTCTGGCTCAGCCATGCCTACCTATATTATGCAAATTACTTCTTGAAAAACATTTGAGAAAATGTAATTTTGTTTTGTCAATGATGACTGATATTTTCCCCAAAAAACAATGTCCTCTGGGGTTATTATAAATTTCAAACCATTAAATATTATTTTAAAGGAAATAATGAATTAAACATATCTCTTATCTCTGACTATTACTGACTCTTCTATAAAAATGCCAGAAAGGAAAATTTCAGAGAGGCAACTATATTTACCAATTTAGTTAAAGTAATTTTCTAATATCAATATGGATCTGTTTTACTTGTGGCTATTCCTGTATTATAAAGGGAAAGACAATCAGAAGAGAATCAAATGACTTCTAGTTTATACAGATATACATTTTTGTTTTGTTTTGCCAACTTCCAAAAAAGCTATAATTTAATTTTTATGAAACATTGAGACATTCAGATGACATTTTTCATTTTTTTATTTTTTCTCAATTACATGTAATTTTTTGTAAAAATATGACTTTTCTTTTAATTTTGAGTTTCAAATTCTCTTCTATCTCTTTTCTGTATTTTCCCCTTCTTCAATAAGGCAAACAACTTTACATAGAAGCAAAACATTTTCAGTTAATATTTTTATGAAAACAATTCTAAAGAGTATGAGTGAATTATTTATTTAAGCTGTTTTTAGAAAGGACTTTCTTCCCTTGTCATGACAAGCCTCCCAACTAGAGTTATATTCTGTTTATTGTGAAGTCCTTGATCAAAGTCATTTCTATTTTCACCAAATCTTCCTATATTCTTCTATCCCCAGACTCACCTTCATAGTTGATTGATACAACCCCATAAAAACCTTCTGGTAATATATTTTGAAGTTAAATATAAAGATCTATTCTCTATACTCATTTCTTGCTACTTCTATGCTTAATTTCTTGGGACAGCTTAATGCCTTCCCCTTGGTCCTCTCCCTCTCTTTCTCTTCATAGTGCTTGTAGCAGAGCTTTCTTTGTTTTATTTTTTCCTTATCTTTATTTTTACTCTTCCAGTGATCTTCATTTATAATTCTTTTCTTTTTTGTAATTCAATCCTCATATCTACAGATAGTTCATATATTTTTCTTGGGCCCCTTACTTCTTGTATTTTCTTCTGTGTGTAGCTTTGATTTTACCAGATTTTGTGTGTATAGGGCATGGGAGAGGTAATGTATTATAATTTGAGATGGCCTGAAAATTTCCCTATTAACTATTTTTCAATTATTCTCCTTGTAGAGGTGTCAGGAATACTTAATTCTGTCATTATCATTTTTGGTTCTATTTTTTTATCACTCTCTCTAGTCATGCTCTGAAAAGTCTGAAGTTAGAAAAAACTTCAACAGCCACCTATTGCAAAACATACCTGAAATAAATTTCCATTGTCAGATACTTGGTAGGGAGATATCAGATGGAGGACTTTCTGTAAGGGCATCTCACCACCTTGAAATGTAGCCTATTCCACTTTGGGACCACCATAATTATTAGAAAACTCTTTGCTTTTATTCTTTTTCAACTAATGTAATAAATTTGACAAAGTCTCCAGGAGCTATATATTTTCCCTATATAATATAAAAAAATTAAATATAAATCAAAACTAGAGAGTGATATTTTTCTTTTTTGTATTTTTGTATTTTTTTTAATTTTTTAAAATTTTTTTTTATTTTTTAAAAGCTTTTATTTTCAAAAAACATAAGAGCCACCTTTAAAAATAAACCTGTGAAAAAAAAAAAACTTTTTTTTTTCCCAAGTTTTTTCCTTTCCTTCCCCCCACCCCCCACCCCTAGATGACAGGTGATCTAATACATGCTAGATAGGATAAATTATATGACAAATACAATACATGTATACATATCTATACAGTTATCTTACTGCGCAAGAAACATCAGATCTAGAAAGAGAAGAAGAAAAAAACAACCTAAGAAGGAAAACAAAATGCATGGAAATATTCACAGAAAGCGTTAAAATGCTGTGTTGTGGTTCACTTTCAGTTCCCACAGGCCTCTCTCTGGATGTATATCACTATCTTCATCGCAGCACAACTGGTTTGAATCACATCATTGTTGAAGAGAACCATGTCCATCAAAATTGATCATCGTATAGTCTTGTTGCTGTGTATAATGTTCTCCTGGTTCTGCTGATTTCACTCAGCATCAGTTCATGCAAGTCTCTCCAATCCTCTCTGAAATCCTCCTGTTGGTCATTTCTTACAGAACAATAATATTCCATAACATTCATATGCCATAATTTATTCAGCCATTCTCCAATTGATGGGCATCTTTTCAATTTCCAGTTTCTTGCCACTACAAAAAGGGCTGCCACAAACATTTTTGCACATGTGGGTCCCTTACCCTCCTTTAAAATCTCTTTGGGATATAGGCCCAGTAGAAACACTGCTGGGTCAAAGGGTATGCACTGTTTGATAACTTTTTGAGCATAGCTCCAAATTGCTCTCCAGAATGAGTGACATTTTTCTTAATATAACTGACATTTTCAAGATCTCTAGGAATAGAAGACAAAAGACAATAAGAGAAGAAGAAGATGATGGCAAGGACACCTCACACATGAAACTGGTGGCAGTAGCATCTGTATTTACCACCTTTGAACCTAAATTTCCATGTGAGAGATTGAGAAGTGATCTCACAACAGACAAGCAAAGAAATATGTAACTGTTTTGTGGATTATTATTATTATTAATATTTATTTTTATTATTATTTTATTATTAGGGTTCACTCTAGTAGTTGGAGCACTAAAGGAAAACAGGCAGAAGAAAATAATGGTGCTTATTGAGCTTTATTTATTTCATTTGATTGTAAATTATATCAACTTCTAATTGTAATTGTGTCTTTTAAAGAAAGTTACTTAAGGATTGCATTTGGCAAATCTAATCTCATTTCTCATAAAGAAATATAGATGACTTTGTCTTTACTTTCCTTGTTGTTTTTTTGAGTCCTGAGGGTGAAGACAGCTTTGGGAAGCACATATAAAATAATGGCCTTTTCTAGTACTGAGCTAGTATTGCAGTCTCACAGTCCATTGTTAGATAGTTTTTCCTCCATAACTAGAGACTTCAACACAAAGCATTTCATTACTATATGTTTAAGGAGAGAATTTCTATGAACTTGCACACATTTTAGACCATATATCATAGAAAAAATATACCTATGGAGATTTATACTCTTTACAAGTATAAATGTGTTTCTTTTCACTTTTACTCATGACTAAAGGTTCTGCCCTTTCGATCCAAAAAGATCCCTCAAAAGTCCTTCAGATATCTGAATGTATATATCATACTGCCCAGTTTCTCATGTCTAGACTAAACATTTCTACTTGATTCAGGTAATCCTCATATGACACAAATTCAAGGCTTTTTATCATCCTGGTTGGACACTATTCAGGATTAATACTATTGTTCTCAAACTAGAGCTCAAAATGAATAAGATATTCCACTTGTGATCTGGTTAGGACTGGGTACAGAAGGACTATCAACTCATTATTCCTGGAAGAAGACTGATGGTACATTGGTATGTGAATTAAAACAGATTGATTTATTATTAGATTACTTGTCTTAGTAGCAAGAGAAATGGGCAGAACAAAAACATTGAAGTGGGCTGTGAGAAATCAAAGAAGAATGAGGCAGGGCACATTAAAAGAAAATAGTTTATATTAACAAAATGAGTGTTTATTAAAGAATTATGCTGTATGAAATTCTATTTTAGGCTTATGGATATTATGAAGATAAATTAATTGTTTATTTTTTTCTTTCGAATGTTTGTCAGAATACATACAAGTTAGAAAGGAGATTCTAGTTATAAACACTGTAGAATACACTACATTACTACTTTTCTAGAGCCAAATCTTTTCTGCCTACTCTAATGAAACTATCTCCTATTATTATTATACCCAATCACAATTTGAGTTTCTAGCTTTCAAGAAATGACATCTGAATCTCTCTGTCTTTAAGTTACATCTCTTTTTCAGATCTGGACTATCATATCTACAGAATTGATACAACTCAGTATCATGCTGTTCTAGAAAAGATATTATTTCATTTATTTAACAAGACATGCTCTTATTTGCTCCTTTGTCTCATCCTAATATGTAGGTGGTATTAGTTTCTCAAGAGTATTTACAATAGAGTTCAAAAATTGACAGGTTCTATCAAGACAAAAGTCTAACAATAAATATGACCTACAATTTGAGAACCACTGCAACTAAGTAAATGTTTCATGGCCAAATACACAATTTCTTTTTATAAGAAAGAATCTTATTTTATATTTTATTTTCCCAATTATATGTAAAAATTATTTTAACATTCTTTTTTTAATTTTAAGTTTCAAATTTTCTCCTTTCTTCCCATCACTCCTATTGAGAAGGCAAGCAATTTTATATAAATTATACATGTGTACTTATGCAAAACACATTTCCATGTAAGTCATTCTGTGAAAGAAAACAGACCAAAAATAAAATAAACAAACTAAAGAAAGTAGAGGAAAAAAGTATCTTTTATTTGCATTCAGGATCTACTAGTTCTTTCTCTGGAGAGGGAAGTTCTTTCATTATAAGTTCTACAGAACTGTCTTGAATCATTGTATTGCTAGGGATAACTAAGTTATTCATAGTGCATCACATGATGTGTATGATAATACATACATCCTCGTGAATGATGATGATCATGAAAAGGTTTACTGTGTACACTGTTATGGTTCTGTTCATTTTAATTTGTATCAGTCCATGTTAACTATCAAGATGTTTGTTTTCTCTGAGAGCATCCTGCTCATCATATTTTAAAAGCACCATAGTATTCCATCACAATTACATGAAACGACTTATTCAACCATTCCCAAATTGATGGATATCTTAATTTCCAAATTCTTTCTGCCACTAAAAGAGCTGCTATAAATATTTTGTTCACATAGGTCCTTTTCCTTTTTTCATCTCTTTGTGATACAAACCTAGCAGAGGGATTGTTTTATCCAAGAGAAGGCATAGTTTTATAACCCTTTGGGCATAACTCTAAATATCTCTAGTTAATGGTTGAATGATACAACTCTACCAATAGTACATTAGTGTTTCAATTTTTGCCAATCTTCCTTCATATTAATCAATCTAACATGTATGAGGTAGTAGCTCAGAGTTGTTTTAATCTGCATTTCTCTCATAATTATATGTAGTTTGAATTACTTTGTCTTAAAACTGTCTGTTTATATTGTTTTTGCCCTTTGCCAACAAGGAATGTCTATTATTTTTATAAATTTTACTTTTTTCATTTGAGAAATGAAATTTTTATCAGAGGAACTCACTATATTTTTTGACAATAATGATTGCCAACTATGTATTTCCCTTCATCATATTTTCCCCCTACTTATTCTACTCTCTCTCTTTTTAACCTGTCTATTCTCAAAAGTGTTTTGCTTCTGCCTTTTGATTCCTGCAAATTGCTCTCCGTCTTTCAGTTTCCTCTAGACGTTTCTCTGATCCACTTTGCTTCCTATTTTCCTGTAGAGTGAGACAGATTTCTACACCCAACTGAATGACATATTCTTCTCTTTCTGAGCTAGTTCCAATGAGAATAAAGTTACATGTGCTCCTCTTCCTACTTCCCCCATTTTCCCCTCCACTGTTAAATCACTTTCAGAACAGAACTCACCTGTTCATTTATCACATTCTAACTTTTTATTTCCCCTTTTCCCAGTGTATTCTCCTTTTCATTATCTAATTTTATATTTAGATAATCATAACCACATTCAATCCAGATCTTTGTGCATTCCCTCCCTCTCTCTCTCTCTTAAGTGTCTCTCTCTCTTCCCCCCCCTCTCCATATACACATACACATACACACACACATTCCTTCTAACTGCCCCTATAATGAGAAAAATTTTAGGAATTATAACATTATTTTCTATTGTATGAATATAAACAGTATTTACCTTATGATTTCTCTTTCCCATTTATCTTTTTATGATTGTTTTATATCTTGTATTTGAAAGTTAAATTTTTTATTAAGCTCTGGTCTTTTCATTAAGGATGCTTAAAAGTTCTTTGCTTCATTGAATGCCATTTTTCCTCCCCCTACTACTCAAAGTTTTATACTTGATTATGCTGGGTAGTTGATTCTTTGTTGTAATCCTAGTTCTTTTTCTCTCTGTAATATCATATCCCAAGTCCTCCAATCTTGTGTTATCCTGACTCTGGTTCCACAATATTTGAATTGTTTCTTTTTGACTGCTTCCAGTATTTTTTCTTGATCTGTGAAGTCTGGAATCAGGCTATGATATTCCAATGAGTTTTCAATTGGGGATCTCTTTGATTGGTGGATTTTTTTCTATTTCTATTTTGTCCTTTGGTTCTAGAATATCATGACAGTTTTATTTTTCTTGAAAGATAATGTCTATACTCTTTTTTTGCCATAACTTTCAGGTAGTCCAGTACTTTTAAAATTATCCCTCCTGGATCTATTTTCCAAGTCAGTTAGTTTTCCAATGAGATATTTTACATGTTCTCCTATTTTTCTAATTCTTTTGATTGTTCCTTGATGTGTTATAAAGTTGTTAGCTTTCACTTTCCCAATTCTAACTTTCAAGGAATTATTTTATTTACTTTTTTAACTTTTAAGAATTTTTTTCATTTAAAATAAATAAAAAAAATTCTGTTCATTTAAAAAAAGAATAGATAGAAGAAAGATAGAAAAAGAAAACAAAACAGAACAAAATAGTACATTGTCATTTGTCCAGCAGAACATCAAGGAGGATTCAAAAATATATAACAATAAATTTCCAAATCAAAGAAGGAGATATAATAGTAGAAGAAATTGTATTCATGAGTGTCCATCTTTTATTTGCTTCCTTTTGGTTATTTTTTTCTGTTCTCTGCTGTACACTTTTTTTACTTTATTCTTTTTTCCCCTTTTATCTCTCTTATCTCATCCAAGCAGACTATAGTTAAAGACAGATATATTTAATAGATATATACACTTGCACATATACTAGCCCACCCACATATACATATATATTCACAGACCCACAGAGATATACATATATTTATATGCACATATACATAGAGTAACATGCATACATACCTACATATACTCAGATATATGCAATCATATACATACTCATTTACTCATATGTAAACATCCATCTAAAACAATATTAGTAGGGCTGACAATAAATGTAGATGTCTTTCTTGATTGAATTTTAGGTTTGACTTTGTCTAAGATTGATGATTACTAGCTGTAATTTTTTTTTCAATCTGTGCTTGGTTTAGAGTTTTATGTCAAGAGAAGAGAGCTGAAGCAAAACTAGAGACATTATCCCCTTACCCTACAATTAGAGGTGCTTAAACTAAAACTTCTAATTTTTAAAAGAACCAGCAAAGAAAAAGAGCCTATAGAATCTTACTTAACTGTAACCTACTTTGAGGAGGTTGGGAGGGAGTGGCTATGAAAGGGGGGAAAAATAATGCAAAAAGTGCACAGCAGAGAAAAAAACAAATAACCTACAAAGAAGCAAAGGAAAGATGTACATTAATGAATACTATCTATTCTATTATTATATATTCTTTCTTGAAGTGGAAATTTATTATTATATATTTTGAATTCTGATGCTATGCCTCACATGTGAAAATGTTTTAGTTTCTTTTTCTGTCTTGCTTTTCTATTCTGTTTTTTATTTTATACTTAATTCAGTAAAAAAAAGAAGAAAAAAAATAACCAAAATAAATAAGGAAAAAGAGAAAGAAAAAAGGAAAGAAAAAGAAATCATAATGACCAAAGCACCAAAATTACACATGAGAATGTACTTTTCTCTTTTTTTGCGGTAGTGGCTGTAAGAGAGGGAATGAATCATGGACAAGTAACTCTGGAGACAATGGAGATAACTGTCATTGTTAGTTCAGTTTGAATTACTGGATTTTTTTTCCTTTTCTCTTTTTAATTTTTTATTATAATGAATGGCTTTCTTAGGGGGTAATAAGATAGGCATATATTAAAAAAGTATACAATGTAGAAACAAAAAGGAATGTCTACCATCTATTTATCTATTTAATAGATTCGTTTCTGAATTATTTAGTCATGGCTACCCATGAAATATAAAATGCAAAGACCTTAGTCTTTCTATCTCAATTCAGTCTCTCATTGAACTTTATCTTTTGGCCTTGAAATTCTGAGGTCACAACTGATTCTCCTAATTTTTTTTCTTATATATCTGCTCCATTGCTCAGTTATGCCACATTTCCTCTTTCTTCTCTATTATCATTAAAATTGTCTTCACTCAGTGCAATCATTTGCTTTTTCTATGGTTACTGTAGCAAAAACTGACTCTCAGAAAACTAACCTACTTCTAGCTTTTTCTCTTTTCAATAAATCTTTTTATTGATATTCAGAATATGGCATCAAACCTGTCACTCCCTTTTTCAAAGTCTTCTCAACTCTTTCTATCCTTTTATGTCATAATTGAACATTAAATGTTATCATGTTGTCTCACTCTATTGTCCTCTCCCACTAAGTATGTTTTGAGCTAATTATGGGTGCCAAATCAATGATTGGCACCAAAAGTGCTCTGCTCTACTAAACTTACTTTTATATACTTAAGTATCATTAAGAATCATAATGATTCTATTTCATTCTTATGCAATTTTCTCCCTACAATGAAAAAAAATGCTTCCATCATTTGAAATGCAGCTCTCCAAATCAACCTCATCCAGGATGATTTCTTGGATCTTTCCAAATTCATATTATCATCAAACATTTTCCCCCAAAAGTATAATCCAGAATCACTCTTTTGGATTTATTTATTAATGAGTTTTTAAATAATTTATTTATTTGAAATTAATGCTGCCTGAAGATAAGAATTACACCTCACTGTACGTTAAAAAAAATCCAAAATATAATAGACAATTTTAAAATCTTCTCTAAATTTTGGGTAATATAATATGATATAATAGGAACAATAACACAATGAATTATTGAATTTGTTTAGAAAGAAGTTCAATCCATGAAATGAATGAAAAAGATTCTTGAGGTTTCAAAATCTAAAACCTATGGTTACTATCAGTTTGTGTTGTCTAAAATAGACTCTATATAGCTGAAGAAACAAGCAACTTGGCCATGGAAACGTGGCTATTTCCCTTACTTATATATAGTATGCCTTACTAAAATTCTTGTATTGAAAATATTGAAAGAGTTCCTTTAAAAGTAATTCAAGAAATAGAGTACATACTTTATACTAGACATTCTTAGAATACAAAGATTAGAATAGTTATTCGTTTGTTTTTCCCCTCAAGTAACTATATGCACACAAATGTAACCACATATATACATGGATGTGTGTATCTATCTATATTATATATACACATATGTAATATGTGTGTACATACAGTTATACATACATATGCATGTATAGATAACTATATTGTGTATATATATATATATTATATTCTGTTCTCTTCTAACAATGAAGCTACAAATATTAACTAAACATTTTAACAATGAATTGACAAGTATTAATTAAGAATTTATTATGTGCCAGGGTTTGTTTTTTAAAATGGAAAAAAAAAAAAAAAAAAAAAAAAAAAGAGAAAAACTTGTAACTATCCTCAAGCCTTTTGCCTTATAATGGGGGACACAAATATATACATGAGTACACAGAATGTAAAATAATGTGCATAAATACAAATATGTCTCTGTATAAACATATATAAACTGTCTGTGTAAAAGAATATATGAAGAACCACTATCTAAGGGGATAGAATTGGGTATAAAAGTAACAGGAAAAATATCAGAAAAAAAGGTACTTGAGCTTGGTCTTAAATAAGACAATGATTCTATAAAGCAAAGGAAGAAATATATTCCTAAAGTTCAGTACAGCTCATGTAAAGGTAAGGAGGTGAGAGATATATTTCAATGAAGAACAGAGAAATAATGTACAGAGAAAAGGCCAATTTGGTAGGCTTGCACAATATAGGAAGAATAATGTACAAATGATCTAGAAAGATAGACTTGAGCCAGGCTGTATAGGATTTTAAAAGCTAAATACAGGATTTATAAATTATCCTAGAAGTAATTGGAGATAATAGAATTGATTGAGCAGAGAAGTCACATGGTCAAAGATGTGTTTAAGGAAAATTGCTTTGACAGAAAGGTGTGAGATGAATTTGACTTGTGAGTGACACAAGGCAAGTAAAATACTTAGATTGCAGTTGCAATAATCTAGATAGAACTTGTACTGAGGGGATACCTGTGTGAGCAGAGGCAAAGGATTGTCTGTAAGGAAATAATATAGGGATAGAAATTAATAGATTTTGCAATTGATTGGGATGAAGAAAATAGAAAAGAAAAAGGATGATGTCAAAACAGACTTGATAACAATGTCATTGACAGAAATGAAGAATTTGGGAAGATTAAAGGCTGTGGGGAGTAAGATAATGATTTCGGTTTCATAAAATGTTGAATTTGAGATATCTAGGATAAGAAATATGGATATGAATGTCATTTTAAAATTATTAAATTTATTTGTTTTTAATGCACATTGCTTTATGAATCATGTTGGGGGAGAAAAATCAGAGCAAAAGGGGAAAAGAATGAAAGAGATTTAAAAAAAAAACACAGAAAAAAGAGGACATAGCCTATGTTAATTAAGTCTCCATAGTTTTTTTGTTTGTTTGTTTGTTTGTTTGTTTTTTGATGCAGATGGCTTTTTCTGTCCAAAGTCTACTGGGATTACTTTGGATCAGTAAACCATTGTGAAGAGCCAAGTCTTTCATAGCTGATCATCACACATTCTTTCGGTTATTATGTACAATGTATTCCTGGTTCTGCTTGTTCAGCATTAGATCACGTAAATCTTTACAGACTTGCTAAAAAAAAGAAAGAAAGAAAGAAAAAGGTGTATTCTTTTCTTTCCCTACTCAATTTTCTCCAGAATTATATCAAATATAGGTTTTCTAGGATTCTCTCAACCTCCCTAGTTATTTTCTTGTTTATTTTGTGGTTTCATTTGTCTGAATGTTAAGGCACCCCACTTCTATAGTTTTCCTGTCTATTTCTTCCCATAACTAGCTTAAAATCTTTACTAGGAATCTGGCTGCTCTACCATTGATGCATACACATTTAGTAGCATTACTACATTGTTTACATTGTCCTTTAACAAGATGTACTTTCCTTCCTTATTTCTTTTAATAAGTTCTATTTCTGCTTTTTCTGAGATCATAATAGCTACCCTGGCTTTTTTTTTTTTTTTACTTCAGCTGAAGCATAATAAATTGAGTTCCAGCCTTTTACTTTTATTCTATATGTGTCTCTTTATGTCACATGTGTTTCTCGAACACAGCACATTGCAGGATTCTGTTTTTAATCCACTCTGCTATTTACTTCAGATTTATGTGAGAGTTAATTCCATTCACATTCACAGTTATGATTACTAGATCTGTATTTCCCTCAATCCTACTTTCTCTCCTGTATATACTTTTTTCTCTCTTTCTACCCCTGTCCATAGTAGTGTTTTATTTTACCCACTTCACCCACTACCTTATTTTTATCACCCCTTCTCCCCTTCTCTTTTTCTCTGTTTCTTCCTTTCTTCTATCCTGTCCCTCTGTTTTCTTTCCTCTTTTCCCTTTTATTTCTTAATAGCATTAAAAAAATTTCTATACCCAACCCAATGATCAAATTATTCTCTTAGAGCCAAAACTGATGAGATCGAGCTATAGACAATGTTCATCGCTCAGTTTTTTCTCTCATTGTAATAGATATTCTGCATCTCTTCATGTGATCTAATTGTCCCATTATACATTCCCTTTCCTCTTTGTACAGAACACATCTTTTCCCACCCCCTTAATGACTTTTTCTTTGACATCATCACTTCAGAGGGTATTCACAATCACACCCTCAGTCCATGTGATGCCCCCCTCTGTATGCTCCAGTAACAGATACAGTTCTCAAGAGTTAGAGGTGAGACTTTGGGGGGGGGGGCGGAGGTCAGAGCCAAGATGGCAGAGTGAAAACATGACTCTCTACATCCTCCTCCGATCTTCTCTCAAACAATAAACAACAATAAAATAAGCCCTTGAAGTGATCTTCAAGTCAATGAATCCAGAAATATTTGGACACTGCTTTCTGAAGAACTTCATATCAGGTTTGTCTAACTCGGACAGAGGGATAAAGTGTAGACTCCGGTGTAGGCCGGAAGTGAGGGTGGGACTCAGCTTAGCTCATCCGGGCAGAAATTCCAAACTCCAAACTCCAAATTCCAAAAACCTGGAGTTTATCTGAGGCACTCAGGACACTCTGCCCTGATTGTGGAAAGGTGTTCTGGAAGACTTGCCTTGTTTAAGGAGTAATCCCGACTTAGTCCTAGCCCCCACCAGCCCAGCACCTTAAGTTAATTCACTGAATTGCCCCAGGGCAAAGATTTTTTTTCCAGCCTTAAAGAAACATCGACACTGTCTAAAAAAAATGAAGAAGCAAAAAAGAGCTCTCACCATAGACAGCTTTTATCAAGAGAAAGAAGGGATGACCCCAGATCCTGAGGTTCCTTTAGACAAAACTCCAAAGGAAGTTATTAAGGACCATCACTGGTCCCCATTTCAAAAACCCTTTCTGGAAGACTGCAAAAAGAACCTCACAAGAGAGCTGGAGGATAAATGGGAAAATAAACTGAAATCAGTGCAAGAAGGATATGATGCCCTGCAAAAGAGATATGAAAAAGACACCAATTTATTGAAAAATAAAATTAGTGAAGTGGAAAAAGAGTGCAATGAACAA
>JAJPUD010005250.1:1232-35873 GCA_023553655.1 Myrmecobius fasciatus | reverse complement strand
CAATTTATTGAAAAATAAAATTAGTGAAGTGGAAAAAGAGTGAAGTGAACAAATTTAATTAGCCAGTTGAAAAAGGAGCTTAAAAAGGTAACTGAAGAAAACAACACTTTAAAAATAAGAATTAAACAAATGCAAGTGAATGACTCAATAAGACTTCCAAGAATCAAAAAAAATGAAAAATTAGAAGAAAATATGAAATATCTCCTAGGAAAAAAACTGACTTGGAAAAACTAGAGGAGACAATCTAAGGATTATTGGACTTCCTGAAAGCCATGATGAAAAAAAGAATCTAAACACTATCTTCAAGGAAATCCTGAAAGAAAACTGCCCTGAGATTGTAGAATCAGAAGGCAAAATCACCATTGAAAGAATTCACCGATCACCTCCTGAAAGAGACCCCAAAATTAAAACCCCAAGGAATATCATGGCTAAATTTTAGGACTATAGCACCAAGGAACAGATTATGCTAGAAGCTAGAAAGAAACAAATCAAATACCGAGGATCAAGAATTAGAATCACACACAATCTGTCAGCCTCCACATTGAAAGATTGAAGGGCCTGGAACCAGATATTCCGAAAGGCAAAGGAACTTAGATTACAGCCAAGAATAACCTATCCAGCTAGAATGAGCATTATCCTCCAGGGAAGAACATAGTCATTCAATGATATAGGTGAATTTCACCTATTTCTAATGAAAAGACCAGATCTGAACAAAAAATTTGACATCCAAACACAGAACTCAAGAGAAGCATAAAAAGGTAAAAAGGAAAGGACTCTTGAGAACTTTATTTCTACTAGGGGGATACTTAAAGTTTGGGGGGTATAATTAACTACATATTACTTTGATAATATGAAAAAGAAAACTAGAGGGGGAAAGGTTGTCATACTGGGGAAAAGAGGGAAAAAGTGGTAAAATAAGATCTAAAAAAGGAGGTTAAAAACGAGGTAATATCTCTTGAAGAGGCAAAGTAAATCTAATATAATTGAGAGAAAAAGGGGGGGAGATGAGCATTCTGCAAATTTTACTCTCATCAGGTTGGGTTCTAAAAGTGGATATCAGACACTTGATTTCACATAGGAACTTCTCTGTTGCTAGAGGGAAGTGGGAGGGAAAGAAGGAAAAAGAAAGGGATAAACTATTATAAGGGAAAATAGAAGAATCAGGGGAAAGGAGGTAAAAAAGGGGGAGGAGATCTAAAGGGTGGTGGATTGTTTGGGAGAGGGCGTCATCAAAAGCAAAGTACTGAGGAGAGGGGAAGGGAGAAAGGGGAAAGTAAAGGGGAAAACATAACATGGGTAAATAATATGGCAGGAAATACAGAATTAGTTATTCTAACTGTGAATGTGAATGGGATGAACTCTCCCATAAAGCGGAAGCAGATAGCAGACTGGATTAAAAACCAGAATCCCACAATATATTGTCTACATGAAACACATCTAAAACATAGTGACACATATAGGATGAAGGTAAAAGGCTGGAGCAGAAAATATTATGCTTCAGGTGAACAAAAAACACAGGGGTAGCTATCCTTAGATCAAGTAAAAGCCAAGATAGATCTAATCAAAAGAGATAAGGAAGGAAACTATATTTTATTAAAGGGTACCATAGATAATGTAGCAATATCAATCCTAAATATATACGCACCATGTACAATAGCATCCAAATTCCTAGGGGACAAATTAAGAGAGATGCAAGAAGAAAAAGACAGCCAAACTATACTAGTGGGGGATCTTAACCTTGCTCTCTCAGAACTAGATAAATCAAACCACAAAATAAACAAGAAAGAAAGTAGGGAGATAAACAAATTGTTAGAAAAGTTAGGTATGATAGATCTATGGAGAAAGTTGAATGGAGACAGTAAGGAGTTTACTTTTTTCTCAGCAGTCCATGGAACCTATACAAAAATTGACGATGTGTTAGGGCATAAAAACCTCAAAATCAAATGCAAAAAAGCCAGAAATCGTAAATGCATCCTTTTCAGATCATGATGCAATAAAAATCACATGCAATATAAGGCCAGGAGAAAATAAACCAAAAGTTAATTGGAAATTAAATAATCTAATCCTGAAGAATGAATGGGTGAAAGAGCAAATCATAGACACCATCAATAATTTCATCCAGGAGAATGACAATAATGAGACAACATACCAAAATTTGTGGGATACGGCCAAAGAGGTTATAAGGGGCAATTTTATATCTCTAGATGACTACTTGCATAAAATAGAGAAAGAAAACATCAACGAATTGGGCTTATTATTAAAAAAAAAAACTAGAAAAAGAACAAATTAAAAACTCTCAATTAAATACCAAGTTGGAAATTCTAAAAATAAAAGGAGAAATTAATAAAATCGAAAATAAGAAAACTATTGAGTTAATAAATAAAACTAAGAGTTGGTTCTATGAAAAAACCAACAAAATAGATAAGCCTTTAGTTAATTTGATAAGAAAAAGGAAAGAGGAAAATCCAATTGTTAGTCTCAAGAATGATAAGGGAGAACTTTCCTCCAATGAAGAGGAAAGTAGAGCAATAATTAGGAGTTATTTTGCCCAACTTTATGCCAGTAAGTTTCATAATCTAAATGAAATGGAGGAATATCTACAAAATATAGATTGCCCAGGTTAACAGAAGAGGATAAAAATTATTTAAATAGCCCCATATTAGAAAAAGAAATAGAACAAGCTATTAACCAACTCCCTAAGAAAAAATCTCCAGGGCCAGATGGATTTACATGTGAATTCTACCAAACATTCAAAGAACAATTAATTCCAATACTATACAAATCATTTGAGAAAATAGGGACACAAGGTATACTGCCAAATTCCTTCTATGAGACAGATATGGTGCTGATAGCTAAACCAGGTAGGATGAAAACAGAGAAAGAAAACTATAGATCAATTTCCCTAATGAATATTGATGCAAAAATTTTAAATAAGATATTAGCAATGAGATTACAGAAAGTCATCCCCAGGATAGTACACTATGAGCAAGTAGAATTTATACCAGGGATGCCGGGGTGGTTCAATATTAGGAAAACTATCAGCATAATTAATTATGTTAATAACCAAATTAACAAAAACCATATGATTATCTCAATAGATGCAGAAAAAGCCTTTGATAAAATCCAACACCCTTTCTTATTAAAAACACTAGAGAGTATAGGAATAAATGGGCTTTTCCTTAAAATGATCAGTAGCATCTATTTAAAACCATCAACAAGCATCATATGTAATGGAGACAAACTAAAACCATTCCCAATAAGAAAAGGAGTGAAACAAGGCTGCCCACTGTCACCATTATTATTTAATATTGTATTAGAAATGTTAGCTTTAGCAATAAGAGAAGAAAAAGAGATAAAAGGAATCAGAGTAGGTAATGAAGAAACCAAATTATCACTCTTTGCAGATGACATGATGGTATACTTAGAGAACCCTAGAGACTCAACTAAAAAACTACTAGAAACAATTCACAACTTTAGCAAAGTGGCAGGATTCAAAATTAATCCACATAAATCATCAGCATTTTTATATATTACCAACAAAGTTCAGCAGCAAGAGATACAAAAAGAAATTCCATTCCAAATAACAGAGGATAGGATAAAATATTTGGGAATCTATCTGCCAAGGAAAAGTCAGAAACTATATGAACTAAATTACAAAACACTTTCCACACAAATAAAATCAGACCTAATCAATTGGAAAAATATTAAGTGCTCATGGGTAGGCAGAGCTAACATAATAAAAGTGACAATACTACCCAAACTAATTTACTTATTTAATGCCATACCAATCAAACTCCCAAGAAATTATTTTACAAATCTAGAAAAAATAGTAGCAAAGTTCATTTGGAAGAACAAAAGGTCAAGGATTTCAAGGGGATTAATGAAAAAAAAAGGCAGATGAAGGTGGCCTTGTTGTACCAGATCTAAAACTATATTATAAAGCAGCGGTCATCAAAACCATTTGGTACTGGCTAAGAAATAGAGCAGTCGATCAGTGGAACAGGATAGATTATCAGGACAATCTAGGCAATAACTTTAACAATTTAGTGTTTGAGAAAACCAAAGACCTCAGCTTTTGGGATAAGTACTCACTATTCGGCAAAAACTGCTGGGAAAATTGGAAAGTAGTGTGGAAGAAATTAGGGCTTGACCCATACCTACACCACATACCAAGATAAGATCTAAGTGGGTTCAAGATCTAGATATAAAGAGTGATTTTGTAAGCAAGTTAGAGGAACGTAATATAGTTAACCTCTTAGACCTGTGGAGATGGAATAAATTTGTATCCAAAGAAGATCTGGAACTCCTAATTGAACACCAGATGGATAATTTTGATTATATTAAGTTAAAAAGTTTCTGTACAAATAAAACTAATGCAGACACGATTAGGAGGGAAGCATCAAATTGGGAAATCTTCTTTACATTTAATGGTTCTGATAAAGGCCTCATTTCTAAAATATATAGAGATTTGTCTCATATATATAAGAATTCAAGCCACTTTTCAATAGATAAACGGTCAAGGGATATGAACAGACAATTTTCAGATGATGAAATTAAAACCATCTCTAGTCATATGAAAAGTTGCTCCAAATCACTATTTATCAGAGAAATGCAAATTAAGACAACTCTGAGGTACCACTACACACCTGTCAGATTGGCTAAAATGACAGGAAAACATAACGATGAATGTTGGAGGGGATGTGGGAAAACTGGGACACTGATACATTGTTGGTGGAACTGTGAATGGATCCAACCATTCTGGAGAGCAATTTGGAGCTACGCTCAAAAGTTATCAAAAGTGTGCATACCCTTTGACCCAGCAGTATTTCTACTGGGCCTATATCCCAAAGAGATTTTAAAGGAGGGAAAGGGACCCACATGTGCAAGAATGTTTGTGGCAGCCCTTTTTGTAGTGGCTAGAAACTGGAAACTGAAGGGATGACCATCAACTGGAGAGTGGCTGAATAAATTATGGTATATGAATGTTATGGAATATTATTGCTCTGTAAGAAACGACCAGCAGGACAATTTCAGAGAGGCCTGGAGAGACTTGCATGAACTGATGCTCAGTGAAACGAGCAGAACCAGGAGATCATTATACACAGCCACAACAATATTATATGATGATCAATTCTGATGGACATGGCTCTCTGCAACAAAGAATTGTCTCAAACCAGTTCCAATTGTTCACTGAAGAAAACCATACAGTGTGTCATTGTCCCAGTTTTCCCACATCCCCTCCAACATTCGTCATTATCTTTTTCTGTCATTTTAGCCAATCTGACAGGTGTGTAGTGGTACCTCAGTGTTGTCTTAATTTGAATTTCTCTGATCAATAGTGATTTGGAGCACCTTTTCATATGACTAGAAATAGTTTTAATTTCTTCATCTGAAAATTATCTATCTGGTGTCCAATTAAGAGTTCCACTTCTTCTTTGGACACAAATTCCTTCTCCACAGATATGAGAGGTAAACTTTCATATGTTCCTCTAATTTCTTTATAATATCACTCTTTATGTCTAAATCATGAACCGATTTAGATCTTTGTGTTTTCTAGTTTCTGCCATACTAGTTTCTAATTTTCCCAGCAGTTTTTGTCTGGATTTATTGGGCTTGTATCCCAAAGAGATCATAAAGGAGGGGAAGGGATCCACATGTGCAAAAATGTTTGTGGCAGCCCTTTTTGTAGTGGCTAGAAACTGGAAACTGAATAGATGCCCATCAATTGGAGAATGGCTGAATAAGTTATGGTATATGAATGTTATGGAATATTATTGTTCTATAAGAAACTGACCAACAAGATGATTTCAGAGATGCCTGGAGAGACTTGCATGAGCTGATGCTGAGTGAAACGAGCAGAACCAGGAGATCATTATACACGGCAACAACAATACTATATGATGATCAATTCTGATGGACGTGGCTCTCTTCAACAATGAATTATTTTAAACCAGTTCCAATTGTTCAGTGATGAAGAGAGCCATCTTCACCCAGAGAGAGGTCTGTGGGATCTGAGCTGAGTGTGGAGCACAACATAGCATTTTCACACTCTCTCTTGATGTTTGCTTGCATTTTGTTTTTTTTCTCATGTTTTTTTTTTCTTGTAGATCTGATTTTTCATGTACAGCAAGATAACTGCATAAATATGTATACATATATTCGATTTGTCATACATTTTAACATAATTAACATGTATTAGAATACCTGCCATTTAGGGGAGGGGATGGGGGAAGGAGAGAAAAATTTGGAACAGAACACTTTGCAATATTGAAAAATTAGCCATGCATATATTTTGCAAATAAAAAGCTTTACTAAAAAAAAATCAGAGGTATTTTTTTCCATCAAGGGATGTACAGACTTTAACCTTTTTTTTTTTAAATAACATAAATTTTTCCTTGTTTACCTTTAAATCTTCTCTTGAATCTTCTGAAGATTCTATTTTCTATTCTGTTTTTTTTTCAATATAAATGATCAAAAGTCATTGAAGATCCATTGCCTCTTCTGAAAAATGATGCTGAATCTCACTGAGTAGTTAATTTTTGGTTGTTATTATAGGTCCTCTGCCTTTTTCGAATACGGTATTCCCAGGCCCTATGATCCTTTATTGTAGAAGCTGCCAAATTCTGGATAATCCTGAATGTTGCTCCTTGATATTTGAATTGTTGCTTTTTTTCTGTCAGCTTTCAGTATTTTCCCTTGAAATTGTAATTCTGTAGTTTTGCAGGAATGCTCCTCAAGGTTTTCTTTTCTGAAGGTGATGTATGGATTCTTTCAATTAGTATTTCCCCCTCAGTTTCTAGAATATTGGAGCAATTTTCCTTAATCCTTTCCAGAAAGGATTGTACATATATAAACTATATCATATTGAAGAATGCAACCCATGCTCTTTTCAGTCACAGCTTTCAAGTAGGCCAATAATTCTAAAATTACTGTTCTGGATCTATTTTCCAGGTCAGTTGTTTTTCCAATAAGTATTTCATTTCTTTCATTCTTTTTAGTTTGTTTGATTGACTAATGGAATTATTAGCTTCCATTTTCCTAGGTTTAGTTTTTAATATGTGGTTTTCTTCAGTTAGCTTTTGTATTTCTTTTTCCATTTGGTTAATTCTACTTTTTAAGAATTCATTTTGTTCAGTCAATTTTTTCCTTTCTTTTCCATGCAATTGAATCTTTAATGTATACCTCTCTTTTCTTTTTTTTTTTTCATTTTTCTTCTACTTCTTTTATTTGTCTTTTAAAGTCTTTTATGAGCACTTCCAAGAAGGCTCTTTCTGATTGAGAACAATTCATGTCACTCTTTGAGATTTGCTCTGTGGACATTTTGTTTTTATATAAGTTGGTGCTTTGGTCTTCCCTGTCACCATATTAGTTTTCTATGGTTAAGTTTTTTTTTTCTGTTTCTTCCTCATTTTCTTTCCTTTTTTTAAAAAATAATTCCTCTTTTTTACTTTTAATCTCCTAGAGTAAAGGGGGCTGCTATCCCAATCTTCCTGTGCAGCTCTGAGTCTTGGCTTTGAGCACAGGAACCCTTTGTGTTTGTAGGGAGTGGCTTTGTTTGTTTTTTCTAGGAAACAGCCTGGTTTCCCAGACATTGCTTCTGAGATAGGACTAGAAGCTTCCCCACTGATTTGTTCCTCTACTGAACCACAACTGAGGGTTTTACTTGCTGATTTGCTGTAATTAAGACCCTTTCACCAGCTTTCCCAGAGTCTGTCTGATCTGTGCTAAAAACTCTTTTCACCCCAGTGAGACTGATATTTCCTGAAGTTTTTTTTAATCTATCTTGAGCTGGAGAATAGTTTCTTTCCATTAGACTCTCTTCAGAAGCTTGGTTTCATGTGGTTTTCAAGGGAAACTGGGAGAGCTCAAGCAGCTTCCTGACTACTCCACCATCTTGGTTCTACCTCCAGCAATTTTGAAAGTCATTTACATGAAGATTATAGAATATTATGCAGTTCCCAAGATATAGTGTGTAGAGAGATAAGAGAAAGATGCCTAGAAGAGAACCTTAAGTAAATCCTTCAGTCAGAGAGTATAAAGTGGAATCTAAGACTTTAACAGAGATTGAAGAGCAGTGTGAGAGGGGGAAAATAATGAAAGAATGATGTTAAAATGAAGAGAGAAAACCCAAGAAGAAAGAGTCATCAAAATCATTTGCTACTGGATAAGAAATAGAGTAGTAGATCAATGGAATAGGTTAAACACCCAAGATACAATAATCAACGATAGAGTAATCTAGTATTTGATAAACTCAAGAACTCCATTTTCTAGAATAAGAACTCACTAGTTGACAAAAATTGCTGGGAATATTGGAAAATACTATGGTTTTAACTAGACACTGAACAATGTCAAACAGCTTATACCAAGAAGTGAATTCATGATTTAGACATAAAGGGCCATAAAAAAAAATTACTAGAGTGAAAGATAATCTACCTGTGGGATTTATGGAGAAGGGAGTGATTTATGGTTGAAGAAGGACTAGAGAACATCATTAAATGAAAAATGCATAATTTTGATTACATTAAAATGAATTTTTTTTTGTGCAAATAAAGCTAATGCAGCCGAGATTAAAAGGAAAGCAGAAAGATGGATGGGGGAATTTTTGCAGCCAGTATTTTTGATAAGGGCCTCATTATAAATCTATGGAGAAATAACAAAATTTATAAAATTACAAGTCATTTTTCTGTTGGTGGAATTGTGACCTGATCCAATGTTCTGGAGAGCAATTTGGAACTATGCCCAATGGACTATCAAACTGCTCATACCTCTTTGATTCAGCACTGTGTCTACTGAGACTATATCTCAAAGAGATCCAAAAAAAGGGAAAAGTACCCATATGTGCAAAAATGTTTGTGGCAGCCCTTTTTGTAGTCACAAGGAACTGGAAACTAAGTGAATGTCCATCAGTTGAGGAATTGCTGAATAAGTTATGGTATATGAATGTTATGGAATATTGTTCTATAAGAAATAATGAGCAGGCTGATTTTAGAAAAGCCTGGAAAGACCTGTATGAACTAATGCTAAATGAAATGAGCAGAGCCAAGGAAACATCATGCACAGTAGCAGCAAAATTATGTAATGGTTAACGGTTATGGTCTTGACTCTTCTCAACAATGTGTTGACTCAAGGCAATTCCAATGGACTCCAGAGAGAGAACTATGGAGATTGACTGAAAATGGAAGCAGATATTTTTATTTTTTTTCCCTGTCTTATGGTTTTCTCCCTTCTTTTGGTCTGATTTATCTTGCACAACATGACAAATATGGAAATATGTTTAAAGCCATTGTACATATCATATTGCTTGCTCTCTTGGTGTGGGGTGAGATAAGAGAGGGAGAAAAATTTTAAGTACAAAAGCTTACAAAAAATAAATGTTGAAAAGTATCTCTCCTATATTTGAAAAAAAGTAAAATAATTCAAAATAAAGAAAGAAAAATAGGAAAAGGTGCTTACCAGGGTCAAATGTAGCAGAAGATTTGGGAATTATAATATTTCTGGTATCTTTAGAGAGAATAATTTCAGTTGAGTGAAAGAAGAGTGATAATCTATAAATTTGGAACATCAGAAAATGCTTCATGAGAAAGGTTATAATCAGGCTGGACTTTCAAAATAGATAAAGCTTTGCCAGAAAATATTCTAAAATGCTACTATTTTTGTGTGCTTATTTACTGCCTAAATATGATAATATTCTTGTTATTGAGGATATTGAAGAGGGTGCATATCAAAAACAAACTGTGTTATCATTTCCATAAATAGAAATAATAGGGGATATAGAAATCATTCCAGTTTATGGATTTTCATCCAACAACCTCAACAGTCTCCTAGTAACTCTTTCTTCTATGCTAGACAAATTCTCTTAGAACTTTTAGTAGTGAGTAAGGTATGGAGGGAGCCAGGTATCCAATAAAATGGAACCTCAATTTGTTCGTAGTTCAAGTGTAACCTAACTCCCAGGTTTCCAAGCCTAAAAGTATCTATGATATTATCATTCTCCTGAATTCAATGAAGCTACCAAAATTTTCTTTTACCAACTGAACAAATAGATCTTTTGTTAAAAGAATATTCCAAGAGGATTATTAATAAATACATGGTCAAAAAAGAAATCCTACTATTTCCTGTTTCTTTCTCTCCATACTTGTATTCATTTTTAGATGTCCTACTTTGTTAGTTTGAAATTATTCAGACTAGGGTAAACACAAATTGGAAAAAAAAAGTGCACCAAACTCCTGCTTAAAATTCAATAGCTCCACATATTTATAGTATAGAATACAATGTCACAGAAGTCAGGGATAATGTATAGGAAAGGGAAGATATAATTATGTTTAGCTCTCACTTTCAGATTATGTAGAAATATGTCAAATAATTAATTCTGAGGATTAGTATTGTGTGTGTGTGTACATGTGAATACAGCTATGATCAACAATTTAGTACTCTCCTTACCCCCTTTAAGTTCCTAAAGTTTCTTTTATAGCCCTAAACACTGTTCTGAGTGGCAGTGCTAAGGAATAAGAATATTTTATTCTGACAACACTTATATCCTTTGCATTTTCTATAAATGAGCAAAAGGAAAATACTGCATGAAGGATTCTGATTTGTAATACAGTCCCGGCTCTTTCTCAGTTACAGCTGAAAGTATGGTTTAAATTTACATTAAATGCCTGAACTTATAAAGGAAGAAATGAGCATTTGGATTTGAAATATACTCAATAACTGGTTTTTGGTGGAGCTTTTTTGCATTTTTTCATGAAGGGAGGATCTTTTTATTAAACTATGATTTCACCTTTAACTCACAAAGGTTAACTCCAAAATATTCATTTTCTACTTCTAGATGTCTTGGTTAAGTTTTAAATTCTGAATATTATCTCTTCTCCCCAAGACTTCAACTGCAGCTAATGTTGGCTCTGCTGTTAAATTTTACAGCTCAATTATAATAAAATATCCAAGAAGCTATTTCATGGCCTTTTAGCAATATAGATGGATGGATTCAGATAAGAGAAATGTATTTGTCCATACAACTCAGCTAACACATGCTCCCATTTAATTGATGACATTATCTATTAGCTACAAAATACGGGCCTCAAAAGGGGTGTTATATGGCTATCTTCTCTCCCTTCCTCCTTCCCTCCCTCTCTCTCTCTCTCTCTCTCTCTCTCTCTCTCTCTCTCTCGCTCTCTCTCTCTCTGAGTCTTTCTGTCTCTCTCTCTGTCTCCCTTCTGTCAACGAAATATTTGAAAGAAACAGAAAAGTTAAACCACTGGTGGCCATGGTTAATGGAAAGCATTTGAATAGCAGATGGTGGAATAAACCACAAATGCACAATTTGAGTCCCTAGTCCCCAGGAGACAGGATATCAAATTCAAATATGCTGAGTCTAATTTACTGGAAAGCATTTTTTTTTTTGCTTTTTCTTTGAAATTCAATTTTATTCAATTGCAACCAATTCAATTTAAAAAAATCCTTTATTCAACATCTACTCCATCCAGAAGCTTAGATTCTACTGGAGGAGTACAAGCATGGCCATCAATAAGTAAATGGAGAGGAGAAAATGATAACGAAGGGAATGGAGCTGGGGAAAAATCAGGAAAAACTGCATGTGAGGACATGTCACTGAGCTGTGCTTTGAAGCAAACTGAGAATTCTGTGTAATGGAGGAGAGAAGGGAGAAAATTCTAGAAATAAAGGACCAACTATGTAAACTTAACAGAGATGAATATGACCATAGCAATAGTAATGATGTGTCATGAACATGAAACTAGTAGCCTTCTCTTAGCAGAACATGAATATTCTGTGTTATTTCCAGGAAGGTTAAAGCATTGCACAGAACAATTATTACTTTGATCTACAGCCATGCAGAAAGGTAGCATGGATTTTATCATATCACTGGCTAGAGATAAAAATGAAATCTCTATTCAGAGAAGAAAATTTTTCACTATACATTTGGAAATTTATTCTGGTAGAGTGTGAATGCTTTCATTCATTCATTTGGCACATGTGTATTAAGCACCTAATATATTCTGGGTAGTATGCTAGATCCTTGGGATAAAAACCTAAAATTAAGCAATCTCTGTTAACCTCAAAGAGCTTATTTTATACTCGGAGTATCTTGTTATCTTGATTACTAAAAAACTATTCCTTAATCAGCTGAGTCAATCATTTCAGGCATTGTCCTTTCCATCTGCAATAGGCATGGAAACATGAAGTTCCATTTAGTCTGAACTTACGGGAAATTATATGACACATTACAATGAGATCATAGGTTGAAAGTTTGGAGCAACATGAGAGGTCATCTTGTCCAAACTTTTCAGAAGCAGTAAGTTAAAGGGGTGATACTTGAATGCAAGTTCTCTGACTCCAAATCCAATGCTATTTCTACTGCATGACAATGACTTTTCTCTGCTTAATCTCTCTGATGTCTTTCATTCATAAAAGTCATATGAAGCATCATAAGGGTAATATCAATGTCTCTGAAAAAATTTAGTTTTAATTAAGTGACATCAGAGACACTGGAACAGGAATACCTACAAGACATGCTTGTATCAAAGAAGCATGGTGCTCTATGAGCAAAGCAGAATTGCAGTAGCACAAAGAAAATGCAAGATGTGCAAATCTAGAGACATTTTCATCCCAAATGTACAAATAAACTATTTGTGCTTGACCTGTTATAGAGTCTTTCAAGCCTATATTAGCCTGATCAGTCACAGTTGAATACATTGTCCTTGACCCAACATTGTGATATCATTGATCCTCTTCCATTATGAAGGGCAAACAAGAAGAGAAAAAAAATTGAAAAAAAATATTGAAATATAATCCCCCATGCCAATTACATTAGCAGATTAAATGGTGATTCACTTTTCTAAGACTGTAACATTCTGTAATATCTTATTTTTTATTTCCTTTTGCTAGGAAATTTTGGGTTATAAAATGATTTTAAATATATTGAATAGTGCAAAATCATTAATTCCTTTGATTTGATCAGTCATCATATACAGACTCATGAAATCTGGGAAGATTCTGATTAGTTAACTCCCAAATTAAACAATAGCAATCTATAAAAATAAAGATTAAAATTTGAAAAAGAAAGGTTAGAGTCAGGTTATGATTTACTTAGGTAAAGTTTGGAGAACGAAACATTGTGCTTTCTATAATTCTTACCACCTTCTGAATGCTTACTCCTAATTATTGGCTAGCATTTTTGTGCTTTTAACAAGTTTTCCATCTAAAAATTTCCTACAAGAAAAGAACATCTAAACTCTATCATAAGACTGAGGAGGGTAATAAAGTTTGTTTTTTTTGGGGGGGTGGGGAGTTGATGTATTTTTACAGGGAAAAAAGCATAAAACCAGTAAATGAATCCTTTACAATGTAATGTCAACCATAAGAAAAGCTAAAAAGGGTATTGGGGGGAAGGGAGCAAAGGGGAGAAAGAGCATCTAGTAAATGGTACAAATAAGCACCACATGAACAACCACTTATTTCACATTCATTGTCCTATTAATATTTTCTAGTATCCCATAGAAGAAAAAAATTATTATGCCTATAGGAGAATATCAAGGGCAGCAGATTTAAAGAAAAATACTTAAGAGTAAATGTAGAAAGAAGTAATGCTTAAAACTAGAGAATAAGAAATTAAATGAAAGCTGCTTTTTCTGAGAATCACACTTTTCTCATTAGTGCTTACCCCTTTACTGTATTTAAGGTAGAAAGAGAGAAATTACCTTAATTAGGAAATATTTTAATTAAGGAGAAATAGATCACTTGGGGAAAAGTTGGCCGATGAGTCTGTGATTTAAAGTAAATTTAGCAGCACAAATTTCCCTTCACATTCTCAAGTGGAGTATTTTATGCCTTATCTACACATCATGCTTTTATTACTTTACCACTGAGACTTATAAGACAGGTTAAGGAGGTGAGCCTGTCTTAAAGTCAAGGTTTTCTGTTATGTTAATTCAAGTGCTTAGCAGAGTGTTGGGCATATGGTAAGAACTTAATAAATATTTCTTGAGTTGACCTGCTAAGTCCCCATATGAAGTAGCCTAGAATTCTCAGTTCATACTTACCTAGTCCAAGCTTCAACTAGAATATTGGCCTAAGGTGCTTTACTACTTTAAAGAAGGGGGGATGAGCTTATGGAATTATTAAATATTTGAAAAAATAAACAAAATCTTTGAGTAATGATGAAAGGAATTATAATTTTCCATAAAGAAAAACAGTGACATGATTATATTTAAAAGTACCCCACTTAATCAATTTTTTAATGTTTACTTTACCAATCACACAATGTTAGAATTGAAAAGTACTTGAGAAATCTTCTCTAAGCCATCACCATCATTTTCAGATAGGTAAATGGAAGCCTTAAAAAAAGGGAAATGGAGTTGAAGTGATTGCTTAAATTTATATGACCAATTAGTGGCAAACTCCTGCCTACTCTATTGCGTCAACATTATCTTTAGACCATCCAAAGGTAATAATGGACACACACACACATGCATATATTTCAATGATATATACGGAAAGGATAAACTATTTAATTACAGTTCCAGCTATCTGTTGGCTAAATGGAAATGAAGAGTCATCAATCAATACCAGATGCACTTGGACCAGACTGATTAGATATTGCCTGAGTACTCTTCCACATACATATCCCATCCCACAGACATACTCTGCAAAATGAGTTTTCTAAACCCTTTGATCTTTGACATAGGCAGGTGATCTATTTTAAAATATCCTTCCCACCCCTGAACTGATTTTTTTTTTATTCTGGAAGATGTAATCTCTCAAAGATAGTGTTGTTATTCAGTTGTTATTCAGATGTGTTTGATTCTCTATGGCCCTATTTAGGGTTTTCTTGACAAAAATATTGGGATGGTTTGCCATTTCCTTCTCCAGCTCATTTTGAAGACGAGAAAGGTGAGCAATTTGCCAAAGGTCACAGAGCAAATGTCTTGAGTCTAGATTTGAACAGAAAGATGAGCCTTCCTGATTTTGTGCTTTCTGTTTTAGCTACTGTGTTACTTTGCCACTGCCCCCACTCACCACTCACCACTACCACCCCATTCCTTCTTGCTTCTAGACAGTACCTGCTCTCTTACTCTGTGGAGTATCTAGGGAGCCAATAATTAACCACTTTGCATCCTTTAAATTGGGGTTCTGCCAAACACTACTTTTAAAGAGTAGACAATATTTACTCTACTTCCAACCAAAATGGCAATCAGAAGTTAAAAGGAAACCTGATCATATTCCCTAAAGGAACAATATTTTAAGGGAGCAGATAGTTATACTTCCAGACTAGAACCCCTTATTCTGAGGAGATTAGAATAGTGGACTCCAATTCCATTTTCCTGTTTCCAATACTAGAAAAAAAAAATCAAAGTCCCCCTTATGAAAAAATAAATACATATAGGAATATGGTTGCTGTCCTTGGCTTCATTCTCCCCTTTCCCTATCCACACAGAAGCCAAACTATATCTTCCTGTAGCATTACTCAAAAATATTTAAGGCTTCTCAGTTGCTTACATAAGGCTAGCTTACATGATAAGGCAATGTCATGACTTTGAGAAATACAATCAACCAATCAAAAAATGAAATGGGTCATCTCTCACATTTCCAGCGATAGCTAATCAAAAGACTTGTCCGAAATACAATCAATTCTACCCTTCATCCATTACCCACCTACAAATTCCCTCAATTTGGACCTCTTCTACCATTATAAAAATACCTATCTTTCTTTCCATCTTCTGAACTACGCTTGTGTAAAAAAAGTTCATATTGTACCACTAATAAATTTTATAAATTTGAATATAGTTTCATCTTTATCTGCTTTCTTAATTCATATTTCATATTTCTTTTATAACTAATGTACATAACATTAGCACAGTAGCAAATACATATAATTCATAAACAAATATGTATATTTTGTAGTTATATGCTAGGAATTTTATTTTCCATGATGGGTATGTATACTCAAAAAAGTTTGGACACCAGTTATCTAAAGGATAAAGTCTAAATTCTGTAAATTGGCATTTAAAGATTTCTGCTCTGTGCCTTCAAGCTTCTTTTGAGCCTTTGCTCATGCTTTTATAGCTTCGTGTATTTAGCTGATGCCTTTAAGACTAAGGCCAAGTTCCACTTCTTTCTAGAAGTTTTTGCTGACCCTGTGTCTTGCTGTGATCTTTGCTTTCTCTGAACTCTTTAGCACTTATTGTTTCTATTGATCATTTAGCACTTAAAATATATTGCCTTGTCATGTGTGTTATCTTCTCCCCCTCTTACTATTAGAGGACTTATCTCCCCAACCAGAATTGCTTCCAACCTACTTGTATCTTCAAAATACCTAGCACAATGTACTGCACATGCAAACACAAAATAGATTCTATTTGGTTTTGTTCTCCTTTTTAAATTCTTTATGCCAGGGGATAAGAACAGCTAGGTTGCTTTTGAGAGATCAAGAAGCAAAAAGATTTTCTTTCACAGAGTAGTTCTCATCAATCTTAATGAGGAGGTTTATAAGTTTCTTTATTAGTTGCTGCTAAAGAATTTTCTGGGATTTCCTATCTTCCATATCCTATTCTCTCCTCATTGGCCTGGCTCGTATATTTCTTCCATATCTTCACCTCGTTGTTTCTTTTACTAAGACAACCTCAAAAATACCTACATTCCTACCAGCACTCTACCTCTGTCCCCATTTTCAACACTGAAGATCTGGCTTCTGTAATCTGAGCAAATGAGTCACAGATACCTGAGGGTCCCACCTCTGTAAAAAATTCAGACATTTCACAAAACCATTGAAGTGATGTCAGAAAATACATTGAAGATTTTAAAACCTTGAAGTATTCTTAAAATGCGAACCATGTTTTTTTTTTAAATATAATTATTAGCTAAAGTGCCAGCTGAATGATAGAGGTAGGGTAGACATTACATCTGTTGTACTTCCACTCTAGAAAGAACTTGCATATATTCCTAAACAGTTAATTTTCTTTAGCTACTTCAAGATTTCTGAGATAGGTTACAAGGTGCAAAAAGGATTAGATTAAGAACAACTTTGTATATCCCATTCAGCAGAGACTAATCAAAAAGCATTTGATTTAGTAATTGTTTTACAAGACAAACTATGAATTGGAGTTTTATCAAAAACAAACTCTCTGGGGGAGGTAGTTGCTTTATTTACTGGAATATGACATCTTTTTTAAGTATATTTGATGAGATTTAATATTTTTTTTAATTTTATTTGCATAACATATGTGTGGGTAATTCTTCAACAATAACCCCTACATAGCTATGTGTTACAAATTTTCCCCCCAACTCCCCACCCCTCCCCCAGATGGCAGGACATCCACTACATGTTAATTATGTTAAAATATTGGCAAATCGAATACATGTATACATATTTCCAAACTTATCATTGTTGTACAAGAAAAATCTTATCTACACAAAAGATATATCAGATAAAGGAAACACAATGTAAGCAAACATCAATGGAGGAGTATGAGAATGTTATGTTGTGGTCCACATTTCACATCCCTCTCTCTGGGTGTATATGGCTTTCTTCAGTGAACCATTGGAGGTAGTTTGAAGCATTTCATTGTTGAAGAGAGCCATGTCCATCAGAATTGATCGTCATATAGTACTGTTGTTGCCGTGTATAATGATCTCCTGGTTCTGCTCATTTCACTCAGCATCAGTACATGTAAGTCTCTCCAAGCCTCTCTGAAATCATCTTGCTGGTCATTTCTTACAGAACAATAATATTCCATAATATTCATATACCATAATTTATTCAGCCATTCTCCAATTGAAGGGCATCTATTCAATTTCCAGTTTCTAGCCATACAAAAAGGGCTGCCACAAACATTCTTGCACATGTGGGGCCCTTTCCTTCCTTTATGATTTCTTTGGGATATAAGCCCAATAGGAATGCTGCTGGGTCAAAGGGTATGTACAGTTTGATAACTTTTTGAGCATAGCTCCAAATTGTTCTCCAGAATGGCTGTATCCATTCACAGCTCCACCAACAATGCATCAGTGTCCCAGACCTCCTACATCCCCTCCAACATTCATAATTAACTTTTCCTGTCATTTTAGCCAATCTGACAGGTGTGTAGTGGTACCTCAGGGTTGTCTTGATTTGCATTTCTCTGATCAATAGTGATTTGGAGCACCTTTTCATATGACTATAAATAGTTTTAATTTCATCCTCTGAAAATTGTCTGTTCATATCCTTTGACCATTTATTGATTGGAGAATGTCTTGAATTTTTATAAATATGAGACAATTCTCTATATATTTTTGAGATGAGACCTTTATCAGAACCCTTAAATGTAAAGATGATTTCCCAATTTATTGCTTCCCTCCTAATCTTGTCTGCATTGGTTTTGTTTGTACAAAAACTTTTTAACTTAATATAGTCAAAGTTATCTATCTGGTTTTCAATTAAGAGTTCCAGTTCTTCTTTGGACATAAATTTATTCCATCTCCATAGGTCTGAGAGGTAAACTATATTACATTCCTCTAATTTACTTATGGTATCACTCTTTATATCCAGATCATGAACCCATTTTGATCTTATCTTGGTATGTGGTGTTAGATGTGGGTCAAGCCCTAATTTCTTCCACACTAGTTTCCAGTTTTCCCAGCAGTTTTTGTCAAATAGTGAATACTTATCCCAAGAGCTGGGGTCTTTGGGTTTATCAAAGACTAAATTGCTATAGTTATTGCCTAGTTTGTCTTGTGATTCTATCCTATTCCACAGATCGACTACTCTATTTCTTAGCCAGTACCAAATGGTTTTGATGACCGCTGCTTTATAATATAGTTTTAGATCTGGTACAGCAAGTCCACCATCTTCAGCCTTTTTTTTCATTAATCCCCTTGAAATTCTAGACCTTTTGTTTTTCCAAATGAACTTTGCTACTATTTTTTCTAGATCTGTAAGATAATTTCCTGGGAGTTTGATTGGTATGGCACTAAATAAGTAAATTAGTTTGGGTAGTGTTGTCATTTTTATTATATTCGCTCGGCCTACCTATGAGCCTTTTAAGTTTTTCCAATTGACTAGGTCTGATTTTATTTGTGTGGAAAGTGTTTTGTAGTTTAGTTCATATACTTCATTATGAAAACAATCTGGGATTGTTGTCATAATGTCAGGATCTGGGAACTGTTCTATTTTTTTCTTCGTAAAAGCTTTCTATGGTGAGAGCTCTCTTCTTCTTGCTCATGATTTAAAGTTGGGATATCGGTCACGGCAGAGAATACTGCAACAATCTGTATTTGCCCTGGAGCAGTTTGCCGAGTTGACTTCAGGTCTGAGGCTGGTTGGGCTAGATTCACACTAGGACCACATTTTCAGCTGCTCTCGATCCACCCTTTACCAAAGGCAGATCTGCCAAAGCACCTGCCCGCAAGCAGAGCAAAGTGGCCCAGGCGTCTCCCAGGGGCTTCCTGGGTGCCTAAAATCCGCCCCTTTATCGCAGCCCTGACTTCCGCCCCGGCTGGAGTCTGATAGTGACCAGTGGCCGATTTCCCCTGAGGCTAACCTTCTCTGGAGTTCTTTCAAGGTAGATTTTTGATAGAAGTGCATTGTAGTCCAAATGTTTGGCGGAGCCCTCACTCCAAAACCAGTTCAAAGGCTCACTTTGTCTGGGTCTGAGGGAAGGTCTCAGGAGTTCACAGAAAAAGCTGTCTGCAGTTCGCCACCTTGGCTCCACCCCCTGGAATATGACATCTTGATCAGTCTATTCACAATGTTGAAGTCACTCAGGGCTCATTGTGCTTTCTATGCAGAAAGAAATAGTGAAGTTGTGTTTGTGACTTTAAAATTACTCTAATAAGTAATACAACTTCTTCCTTTCATTCCCTGGAACCGATCGATGCAGCCTGTATCCAGGATGACCACTGAATGAGTAAATTGATTTCAAAAATCTAAAGATCCATGATTTCATCCTCATTACTACTCTTTTTAACCAGTGCAGGTTGGGGAGATAAGTCCTCTGTACATTGGTTAATAGTCTGGTTGAATTGCAATATGTTAAGACGAAGCAGGAGGGAGAAGAAGAGGAGGAAAAAGGAGGAAGAGGAATAGGCGAAAAAGGAAGAGGAGGAAAAGGAAGAGGGCCAAGAGGAGAAGGAGGAGAAGAAAGAATAGAAAGAAGAGGAGTAAGAGGAAGAATTCATCATGTAAAGAGTAAGCTTTCTGTATGATTAAGTCCCTCAAAACTAAGCTAGGTGGATCCTCTAAAAGACACAGAGTGTATTATTGGACTTCAACTAAAAATCTTTCTCATTTGTTTGGACCTAATATAATTTGTTGTGTACCTGCTTAGTTTTTAAGAAACTGAGTATTATTTCAACTCAGGAATAAGCTATCAGAGTAAGATATAAGTGAAAAAAAAGAGTGTATACAGCATATCAAAATGACTATCTATCTGTTCTCTGTTTTCACTAAGTAATGGTTTTGTACGAAATTTCAACACAAGCTTTGTTGGGAAGAAAGAATATCCTTCTAAAGGATTTATGATATGAGATTGTGGGGGATTTTTTATGTTTAAAATAGAGGATACAAAGAACCTTTTTGTTATCTAGGTAAGGCAATGGACTAGATGTTCATTAAAATATTTCAGCAACTTGAATTCTAAACTGGGAACATTGAAACACTGAAGCACTATGTCCTGGATATAATCCATCCCATATTCTTTCTGCTACTCAATTTTTAGCCTAGCTTACTTATTCGTCTATAATCCCTATCTTGGACAGATTTACTGATGAATTGATTCAAATGATTTCCCAATCAATTACATCTCATGTCATGAGCAAAAGGTACTATGTTTTCTGCATTTGGATTTTTAGGCAAATACTTTTTGAGGGGTTATATATGTCTTTAAGAAGATCTTTTCCTGGGATGGCTATGTGGCTCAGTGGATAGAATACCTGCCCTGAAATCAGGAGGACCTGAATTCAGATCTGGTCTCGGGCACTTAACACTTCCTAGCTATGTGACTCTGGGCAATTGCCTCAGCAAGAAAAGAAAAGATCTTTTCATATTCTAGAATCCATGGCAATTGACAAATTATTATATTCAAGATGTATTATTTAAAGAACTTTGTTATTTATAAGAAAATCATTTTCCATTTGTACTCTGAGAAAGAATTTAATAGGGGTAATAAAATGTAGCTTATTTGTTTAAAAAATCCACTACACAAACAAAATGAAGAAATATGACTACATGATAAAATCATCATATAGGATTAGGAAGAGGATTTATCAAGAAATTTTTGTGAGCTATAATCTTTATATGAAATAAGAGTGTCACATGGCAACATGACAACCAAAAAAGTTAGTGATTAGCTTAAGTTAATAGAAATTTAATATATAGAAAGTATGTGTTAATATACGTATGCATATGCATACCTATATACATGTATATGTATATATAGACAAATGATGTCAAATTAAAAAAAGACAAATGTTTTCATACCCTGCAGGTAATAAAAGCTGAAATAACCCAAGGATGTGAAAATCATGTCATACCCTGTCCTACTTAGACTGCAACTAATGTGTTTCATTCTGGGAGCTAAATTTAAAAAGAAGGTTCTAAAATAGGAGGACATACAGAGATAGGAGATTAAGATGTGAAGGGAGTTGAAAATAATATTATAGCAGAATGCATCAAAAAAACTGGAATGAAACTCAAAGAAAGAAATATTGGGAAGACATCTGAATCCAAATGTTTTGGGACCAAAATTTGAAAGAAATATTTGTTGTTTTTTGGTTGGCCCCAAAGTGCAAAGTTAACTCCAATGGTAGAAATTATAGAAAAGTAAATTATAACTTGATATAAAGAAAAACTTTCTCTAGAGAAACTTAAAAATGTAATAGAGAAAGTAAATTCTCCATCACTAATGTTTTTCAAGAAGAGATTGGATGACTATTTATCAAGGGTCTCATAAAGTGACTTTGTGCATCTCAGAGCTATGTATTCTAAATTCCTACTCTAATGCTTTAAATGATAACAAGTCTTATTTCACACTAAGTTAAAAAGACTTATATGGTATCAGGGACAGAGTCAATTTTTGTCTTCTATAGATCAGCCCAGTTGAATTCAGAGAGACTCATCATCATACTAGTTTTGGGGCAAGGAATTTTGCAGTTACAATAACTCTTAAGGGAAGCTAGATGGTACAGTGAAAAAAAAAGTTGTTCCTGGAGTCAGGAAGACTCTTCTTTTTGAATTCAAATCTGGTTTCAGATACTTCCTAGCTGTTTTTTCTTGGGAAAGTTATGTAATCTTGTTTGCCTCAGCTTCCTCATCTGTAAAATGAGTTGGAGAAGGAAATAGTAAATTATGCCAATATCTTTGACAAGAAAACCCCAAATGGGATTCTGTCAAGTCAGATATAACTGTAAAATGACTGAGCAATAACTCTTAAAGGTTCTACTGAATTGGAGGTAGTTTAAAATTTTCTATAAACTATATCCACAGTAAAAAAAAAATCACAATTACATAGATGGAATACTTGAGAGTCTTTCTCATTTTGAGATCCTCTGATTGTCTTGTTCTTATTTTATAGATCTAGAAATGGAAGGGATCTCACAATTTACCTAATTTACAAGCACCTAATTGTATTGTTGGCAAAATTGAGTCCCAGGAACTTGTCCACATTTACATAAGTAGCAAATGCCAGAGAATTTGAACCTAGGTCCTCTGATTCAACAGTCAATGTATCATATCCCACTGTATCCAGTAATATTCTGCTTCCTGATTCTTTCAGAAGGGAGGCATGAGTACAACTAATACTTGATTAACTAGTGTGCTTTAGTATGGCCAAATGAAAACATTGTTAAGTTGTTAGATATGGTGACTTTCTGTGAAGCCTTTTTTCATAGTATAAAATGGTTGACTTCTAAATTTATTACATTTATCACATAAACATATGGAATCAATTAGAATAGTTTACTTTGAATTTCACACATTCATGGCAAAAATAGGTTTAAAAAAATGCTGAATTAGGAACAGTAAAATGCTATTGGCAAATGCTGTACAAGTATTATTTAAGATTCCTAGACTTTACCTCCAAGTCTTAAAAAAAATTCTTACACATGGACTAACAGATTTACTATTTATTGTTTAAAAGATGTACTATTGTGAATGCATTATTTTATAAATTAGGCGTTTTGTATATGGACAAAGAATTAATTTCATTCATGTATACACTGTAAAAATTTTTATATGTTCTAAAAGATATAAGATATATAAAATGTATAATCTAGACTATGAATGAATACATTCCAAAAATTATCATGATATGCAATTTTAGTTGATTGTTGTCACAAGAATATCTTCTTGTGCTCTTTTTTGTAAAATCAATTTGAGAAAGTGAGTTTGAAGTAGATTTTCTTTTGTCTCTCAATAGCAACAGTGAGAGAGTAGAAAGGATATTGCTTCTAGGTTTAAATTCTGGTTCTTTAATTTATTACCCATATGACTTTAGACAAATGACTTAACTTTGGGAAGCCAAGATCATGTGGGCAGTAGAGGTCAGAACCAGGATTCTTACTCAGATCCTATGACTCAAGTTCAGTACTCTTTTCACTACAATATGATTCTTTCTCAGTAACAGACTAAATAATCTTTGAGGTCCTTCCTGTTCTAAATACTACAAGACTATGATATAGAGATAAACAGTATAAAATTTGTTGATTTTTTTATTGTTATTGTATATAGCTGATAAAAATTCAAAATAAAACCACTAAATGAAATCATGTATTAAAGGTAATTTAATTTGAAATGGTTAATTCCTTCCTTCTACAGTATAGACATGGTACATAGCTAAAAATGTTCTAAGATTTAATTTCTTCTTAATTAAGATAATACATTTCAACCTCTGTTCTTCTTAAAAACAAACAAATAACAACAACAACAACAAAAACATGAACCTGTTCCACAACCGCAAATATATCTCTGGTTAGCAGTATTCCTGTGATAACAAAATGTGGCTGGGCAAAGTGGGAACTAGACAAGAGAATGGGGATATTCCAGCACCCTACAGATTAAGCACAGTGTATGGGGTATTCAGGAAGAACTAGTACTTCTGGTGTGAAGACAACTAAGCCCTTTTTTAGAAATGCCCATTTAATTTTGGTGTCTACTTGCCACCCAAATCTCACCCATGGTTCCGAGAAGTTGTGCATGCACAATAGCCACACCTCCTAAAAATATTTCAGCACACAGGCTAAATGAGGTTAAGGATAACCAATGGACTGCAAACCTATCAGTGAATTAGAAAGATCTCTATCTTGAATATGTGAAGATTTCCACCTGTAGAATGGACAGAAGAGAACATTTTGTTCCAAGAGCCATGAAAGTGATTAAAAAATGTTCTTTTCTAATGTTTAGGGAGTAATAGAGATTGGCCAAACATCAAAGATTGCATCCCTTGCATCCCAAACCATTCCTAGACACAGATTTTTGTCTTGCCAGTGGACTTTGATTCTGGATGAAAGAATGAGGTTGGTAACTTTGTGCAGCTCTGCCTTATGTAAATCCAAATCACACACAAGTCAAGACATCATCCCATAATGTCATTGGTCCTCTTCAAAAACAAAGAATCAACAATATATTAAAGAACTCAAAATGCATCTTTAAATAAAGGTGGTTCAAAAACAATTTTTGCATGTTGGAATATGGATAATAATAATAAATAAATAAATGACATTTATATAATGCTAACATGCCAAATGATTTACAATTTTTATGTCATAATTCTGAGAGAAAAGTGCTATTTTTTTCCTCTTTTAGATATGAGGATATTGAGGCAAATAGAAGTTAAGACACTTTTTCACTAAATGGAGTTCTTTTAAATTAGGAAATAAAAGTGTCATTCCAGGTCATTTATTCATTCATGCATTCAACAAAGATTCTTTATGTGCTTATCATGTGGCAGGCATGGAACTTGGCATTTTAAATTCAAAAGACAAAAACAAAAACAATCCCTGTCCCCAAGGAACTTACATTCATTGTTAACATAAGTCACAAAAAAACATTGTGGTGTTCAGGAGGTATTATGCATGCATGCCTTGTTTTTACCTTATTCATTTATTTTTCATGAAATGACTTCTCTGAGAATTGAGACATAATGGTAGCTTTCCAATTATTATGACTGGTTTGCTATCTTCAAGACATTAACTTGATTTGGGGATAAAACACCATGACAAATAAAAGAAATCTTACATCTTTCCAAGAGATGTCTGTATTACTTCTAACTTGCTTTAAAATAGATCTTTTTTGAACTTCTCTCATTCCCTTTAAAATACTTATAGACTTGAAAACCAGAATTACAAATGAATATGTATATATATATATGTGTGTGTGTATGTGTATATTTTTATATTTATATTCCTCAGGAAAAAAATTCCTTTTAATTTTATCTTTGAGGAACTGACAAATTTCATTGAAGAAATACATAAGTCTTCACAGCAGGTAAAATGTAATTTAAAGTTTACTATTTGTTAGGTGGTATTCTTCATATGAGTGAGTAAAATTGACAAAGACCTACTATACAGTTCCCTTTGAACTGCCTGGTGAAGTTAAGCTGACCTCTCCATTGTGATTCAAAGAAAGAAAACTGAATTCAAAGTAGGCTGGGATAGTACCACACTCAGGAATAATGAAATCAAATTTCTCTGAGTTGTGATGGGTGTGTATCTTTTGCCTGCTCCATTTTCCTCTCTGATAAATTAAAAATGTTGATGCAAAAATATATTTTAAAATAAATATTATGTTAAAATACCAATGTAGAAGGAAATTTTCAAGTATTATTAAAAATAATAGCTTCTAAATTTTATGAAGCAAATTAGTCAAAGATGGATCTACAGTAACAAACAGAATACATAATTTAAATTAAAGAGAACCCAAAGCCTAATTTGCTCCCAAATTTCTTGATCATTAACATTTCTATCACTAGAGTAATGCTTTCAAGTTAGCTAATAGATTTTCTGCATAAGTCCTCCATAAAACAGTTGTTATACTAGGGGCAGAATATACTGACCAAGTGGTATCTATTCATGTTTTAAAAGGCATTGTTTTCATTCAAAATAATTAAAGGAAAAATATAGACCAATATAAACTTAAAGTGATAGTCCATATTCAATGAACTGGCAAAAATGTAAAAGATGGAAATACTGTGGTATAAGAAACAACAAATATGATAAATGAAGAAAAGTATGGAAAAAACTAATGAATATGACTGATGAATATAAGTGAAATAGAGATGAAAAAATCATATACACGACCACAATGGAAATGGGAAGAATATAAATATTACAGAATTACTAAGAAGCCCCCAAGAAGAGATGTGAGAAATATTATCATCAAAATCATTTGAAGAAGAAAAGAATCCACATATATGAAATGCTGTATATTTTATCTTTGGCTTTTTTGCCTTATTAATTGGTTTTTGATGACTTTTCTCTTTTTTCCTGTTTCTTCCTTTCTCTCTCTCTCTCTCTCTCTCTCTCTCTCTCTCTCTCTCTCTCTGTGTGTGTGTGTGTGTGTGTGTGTGTGTCTGTCTCTTCATCTATCTATCTATCTATCTCTTTTTCCCTTCCTTGAAAAAAAATTTATTTTAATTGATGCTTAAAGGAGAAGAGAAAAGGAAATTTGTAGAGGGAAATTTAAGTAATTAAAAACCTATTATCATACCACTGCATACCTCTCAGATTGGCTAAGATGACAGGAAAAGATAATGATGAATGTTGGAGGAGATGTGGGAAAGCTGGGACACTAATACGTTGTTGGTGGAACTGTGAATGGATCCAACCATTCTGGAGAGCAATTTAGAACTATGCTCAAAAAGTTATCAAATTGTGCATACCCTTTGACCCAGCAGTGTTTCTATTGGGCTTATATCCCAAAGAGATCTTAAAGGGAGGAAAGGGACCCACGTGTGCAAAAATGTTTGTGGCAGCCCTTTTTGTAGTGGCAAGAAACTGGAAACTGAGTGGATGCCCATCAATTGGAGAATGGCTGAATAAATTATGGTATATGAATGTTAGGGAATATTATTTTCTGTAAGAAATGACTAGCAGGATGATTTCAGAGAGGCCTGGAGAGACTTGCATGATGCTAAGTGAAATGAGCAGAACTAGGAGATCAATATACATGGCAACAACAAAATTATATGATGATCAATTCTGATGAACGTGGCTTGTTGTTGCTTGCTTGCATTTCATTCTGCTTTTTTTACTGTTTGATTTTTCTTGTGCAGCACAATAATTATATAAATATGTATGCATATATTGGATTTAACATATATTTCTACCATGTTTAACATATATTGGACTACTTCCCATCTAGGGAAGGATGTGGGGGAAAGGAGAGAAAATTGGAACACAAGGTTTTGCAAGGGCTAATGTTAAAAAATCGTCCATGCATATGTTTCAAAAAATAAAAAGTTTTAATAAAAAAAACTGTTATCGAAATCTTTTAAAAGATTATTTAAATTAAATCACATTTTAATGTTTACAAAGTATTTATTTTATAAAAATTCTGTCATAGATAATATGGTTGTTGTTAGTATTATTAACAATAGAAAGAAATGAAAAATAAGAGGCTTTATTACCTTTTAGTCACAGAGTAATTACATCTGGAACTTATATTATTTTTCCACTCAACCCTTTGGTGCTGAAGTCAAAAAGTTCAGGACTGATAAGATTATGCTAAAAGGGAACGAATCAACATCTATCAAATTCACAAGTGAATATTGCAAAATTATAAAGAATAAGCATCATCTCAAATTAGGTAATATTCCAAACCCACTGCTTTGCACACATAGGGGGCCCATGAATGTAGCACATTGCATATATTTTAAAGGTTTTGTTTTTCCATTTATTGAATGACTTTGCTGACTATTTTTTCTCTTCTTCCACTTTTTCTTTTCTTTAAAAATATTATATGTAATATTGTATGTCTTTCTGGGAAGGTGAATGGAAAGAATACTGATGATACAAAAAAAAATGAAAGCTATCAAAAAAAATTTAAAAATAAGAGAACATAACATAAGGTATGAAGCTTAGGGATCTGTCAAAAGAGGGATGATCATGACTATTCAAAGAGTAATAAGCATTATGGAAAGTGCCAAAAGTTATAAATAGGAATATTCACAAAGGTAAAAACTTCTTATTTTAAAATTCGCTCATGACTGGTTTATATCCACATGTATTTATATACATAAATCAGACCTCTTTTTTTCAGAAACTTAGGAAAATCTAGTTCATTATTTTGTAGCCACAATAATATTAATAATATTAATTCATTATAATGGCTAATATTTATATGATGCTTACAATGTGTAAGACATTGTGCTAAACATACTACAGTTATTATTGCTCAGTTATTAATGCTCACAAAAATTAGGGTTAGATTTTATTATTATCCATATTTTACAGTTGAGAAAACTGAGACAAAGAGAGGTTCAATGACTTGCCTAGGCAGGATCACAGAGCAAATTTAAACTTAGGTCTTCCAGACTCCAGGTCTGATGAATTATCCACAACAAGGATATGGCTTTCATTGATAAATCAATAATATATATCAGCTCAAGTCCCACTTGGTCATTTTTGGGCCTGATTGGCTCAGAGTGAATGTAAATGTAAATAGCAATTGTTTCTGGTTTGGACAGAAACCCTAAGGATCATCCCTTCCTGATTTTTTTTTGGCTAAGGCAATTAGGGTTAAGTGACTTGCCCAAGGTCACACAGCTAAAAAGTATTAAATGTCTGAGGCCAGTTTTGAACTCAGGTCCTCCTGACCAGGGATGGTGTTCCACTGGACCAACTAGCTGTTCCTGATTAAATTTTTTAATTGTGAAAAAGTGGTCATTCTCTGCCTGATTTCTTACCTAACCTTAATCACTGAATGAGCATTGCCTCAGTCAAAGTGAGACTTGTTAAAGACTTTCACTTAAGAAGGTCGAAGTGTCCCACTACATCCACGATAGTACCTTCAGTTGTCCTGATCTATCTCTTGCTACTCAACCCAGATGTCTCTGGAGGAAAAGTGAGATTGTTGACTGCACAGCTCTTCCTCACTTAAATCCACTTGCAAGTCACGGCATCACCTCCTCACTCCTGAGCTCCTTTTTGTGAACACAGAACTAACAAGTATTTAGGGAGCCCTCTCATCTTCAAGAAGTTTAAATTCCAAGGAGGAAGACAACACATATAGGTAAGTGATGAAGGAGAAGTGTTTTGGACAGAGATAGTAATAGATACCTTAAGAAAATTTGATGCCTTCTTTTCAGAAGTTACCATTCTTAGAGTTAATCAGAAAAGAGAAGGAAGATCAGATGAGTCAGGAATTGAGATTTTTTTTATGAATTGCCAGGCCAGTAATGATATTTAAGGAATAATTTTCTAATAAGTTGAACTGTTCAAAATAATAAAATATGTTTTTTATGGTGTAGTGACTTCACTGGAATTGTTCCAAAAGAAAGTGAGTGACCATCTGTGGAAGAGTTTACAAAACGGATTGCTGCAATAGATAGGAGTTTGAACTAGATAACATAGAATCATGGAATAACCACACTAGAAGTGACCTTAAAAGTCTCTCAGTCCCATTTTCTCTAAAATCCTTCCTATCTATAAAATTTTGATTGTTTGGCCCTAAAGAGGTGGGGATGATCTGCAGGGACAGCATAAGTGGGATTAGCCCATAAATATTAGTGATTGCTACCAGTGAATGCAGCCAAGACATGAAAACTAATCTGCCAGTATTGGGAGGCAGGAAAATGGTTAGACATTGGTAATTACAGAATACAGCCCCAGTTAAATCGTCAGGCAGAGTGAGGTGACTTATAAACAAGATAAGCACTAGGAAGGCAAAAAAAAAATGTCATACTAGAGTAAGAAGCACTAGCTGAATGCTCTGAAAAGGGCAAGGGTGGGGTGGGAAATAAGTTCTTTAGTAGAAGATTATTTATTTATTTTTTTGGAACACTATTCATAGCAGAGAGCTCAATCCTTCTATACCAAGCCTGAAATTCTCTTTTGCATAGTTTTAAATATGCTAATGTTTTGTCTTTATTTTCTTTGACCCAAGGATACTTTTAAATCAAGTGGGCCACTGGAACAGTGGGAAGGCTCTTTGGCATCCAACAATATGTTACTCTCTGGTCCTATAGTTTTGTCTGGAAATTAGAACGCTACAGGTCTAGAAAAGGAGGAAATTTATAGATGCTACCCTGGGATAAACCTGAGGGAATTCTTTCCAAAGCCTTATTGCTGCAATTGATGGGGATTTAATGTTAGTTAAATTGTAAGGATAGAGCACCAACCTTGAAGTCAGGGAGGAGTTCAAATATGACCTCAGACACTTAACACTTCCTAGCTGTGTGACTCTGGGCAAGTCACTTAACCCCAATTACCTCACACACACACACATAAGTTGTAGTGATGGGTATCAGGCATTAGACCAATAGGCTAATAACCTTTGCATACTTATTATAGCAATGGGGGTATTAGATCTGACTTTATGTGAAAAGTGTAATTCATTTTCAGTGAACTAATCAGTATTGCGTTACTTAGTACTAGTCAGTATTAATGTTATTTAGTATGAAAGCACTATGAGAGGTAATCATCATGATGTAGCGGGTCAAAAACTGGTTTCAGAGTCAAAAAGACCTGACTTCAGGTCTAGATACAGACATATGTACCCTAGGGAAGTTTTTTAAACGCATAGAGCCTTCAAGCACTTCTGTAAGGTTGCCTCAGCAGGTTCCTAATAAAATTATTGATTAATTTATGGATTAAGAGAATGGGACAATAAGGGGATCACTGTAAATCAAATTGGGAATAAACTTGCCTGATTCTTTATTTATGTCTTCCAGAGAGTATAATGAAAACAAATGGGGAATAAAACTTGTCAGTTTAATAAGGCACAAAAAGTAGAGGGGCTGGGGAAGAGGGGAAAGAGGGCAGAGAGGCAGACAGTATGGAGATAGTGAAGGGAAGCAGATAATGTGGGGAAGTAAATGGGGCAGTGAATGGAGAAGCAAAGAGGCACAGAAAGTTAGTTACATAGCTATGAATCAAACTAGGAGCTCTCAGGGAGCATGGTGTGACAGATCTAAGTCACGGAATGGTTCAGAAATTGATGATCTCGTTTTTGTAGGTTTCATTGTGAAACAAACATGTTTAGCACAACATGTGAAACAAACATTGTGAAACAAACATGCCTTCATGTGAGTTCCTCAATGTATCCGAATCATCTCAAAGTTATCAGCAACACTTGATGTTCTGCTGGTTCAGTTTCAGGTATCTAAAGTTCATCTAAGACTTCCAAACCATGGGCAGATAGCAAAACCAAAGGGTCCTTATAATAAATAACACTTAAGCAGCTTCCCTTGATTTAGCATATAGTCTCAGAATTTGACTTCAGTTAATTTATGAAACAGTTTGCAAATAATTGTTATACCCCTTTGATCTTTGGGATATTCTGTAAGTGTTATCTTACTTCTTGCTATTGTTATTTTATACTGGCTATTTATAAATGTGCTGTTCTAACTAGAAGAGAAAGGGTGGTGATCAGGAGAAGAGAAAAAGATGAAATTTTACCATACTAATGTGTTTTGGAAGCGGGGATTCCTCACTGAAGAATCTTCTCTGCTTCCAATTAAAAAAAAAGTTCTCCTTCCCTTACCTTGTTGTTGCACAGTTGAAATTTTTTCAGAATTTCTATTGATCTGGATCATTTTCATTCTGAGGCACACATAGATCATTTACTAGGTAGGTTGATGCAGTAAAAACAGTTCAGACATTATTTGAAAGGTATCAACTGAACTTCCCCATTTCCTATTTCAGAAATGTGCCCCCACCATAATCTTTTATCATTATTTTGTGCATATTAATTAATATAGTATATTGAATAGTATTTATAGGCAAAAGCATACTGTATGTGCTTGATGGCTACATTGCCAAACTTGGTAACTACTTGTATTCTTATACTTGTTTGCATATATGTGATTACAAATTCTACTATTTTTCTGTGGGCTGTGTCCCCTAGATTGACCCTGATCTTATCCCTCCTGCTCAACTATATTGGTACTGCTAAGCCTTATTTCATCTATCTAACCTTCTTTCCCATGATCTTGAAGTCTGATGCTATTTTCATTTCACTTTATTAATATGTGTAGTTCACCTTTCTCTTCTCCCTTCCCAGCTCTTTGCAGTTTCCCAGAACTGCCCTTCCTTATCCAATCATCTCCATCCCAGCATATCATTTCTTTTTCTGCTTTCTATTGCTTTCTTCATTGAAATTCTCTGTTAACATTCAAAGCTCTTCAAAACCTAAACCCCTCCAACTTTTCCAGTTTTTATATCTTAATTGACAAAATTCACATTTATATCTTAATTCCCAACATATGCTCTCCCATCCATTGACACTACCCTCTTGGTTATCCCATAAGCAAGATACTCCATCTCTCAACCCCATGCATTTTGTCTAACTTTTCCCCATACATAGGATGTTCTCCTTTCCCTCTGACTACTGACTTCCCTGGCTTTTCTTTTTTTTAATATTATTTTTAATTCTAAACATAAGAAATAAAACAAATATTTCCATAATACAGTAGAATAGAAAAAGGTAATTGTACAAAAGACTGTAAAACTATCACGTACAACTTATCATTCCTTTTAAATATATAATAAATATATCATGTAACTTTTTTGTCCTTTTTTTCTTCACTCTCCTCAGACTCAAATCCCACCTTCTATAGAAAACCTTTCCTGAACGCTTCCATTATAGAGCCTTCCCTACTGTAAATTATTTCCTGCTAATGTCATCCATAGCTTGTTTTATTTGCATATTGTTTTTTTCCCCATTAGATTGTAAGCTACTTGAATGTAAAGATTTTCTTTTGCTTCTTTTCGCATTCCCAGCACCAAGCCCAGTGCCTACCCCACAGTAATTACTTGATAAATGTTTATTAACTGATTGATTAGAAGGCAGCTATGTTCCTTCCACTTTTATCCACAGGTCATGAAACAATTTTCAAATGTAATAATATGTATTCTCCTTGAAGTTATTTTCTCACTTTTTAAATTTTTATTCTCATTGCCCAATAGTGCCTGGAACTTAGTAAGATTTGTAAAACATTTTATTTTTAATTAATGGAATGGAACAAACGCTGCCATAACAGTATAATAATTTGTTTAAAAAAGATGATTACACATACAGCTACAAATTTATTAGGTACAACTTGCTATTACTTTTAAATATATAATAAAGTCATTACATAAATTTCTTTTCCCCCCTCCCCATCCTGTCATAGATATGGCTATTATTAGGCACAAAATAAGTACATATATGAATGTAAAACAATTCTCTATATGTTTCTATTTATCAGTTCTTTCTCTGGACATAGCATTTTTCTTTATATGTCCCATGCAGTTAATTTGGACATTTACAATAGTCAAAATGACTTATTCAAGCAAAGTAGTTCTTAAAACAATATTGCTGATCCTGATCTCAGACCAAGTAAAAGCAAAGATAGACTTAATTAAAAGATACAAAGAAGGAAATTTTATCTTCCTAAAGGGTACCATAGATAATGAAGCAATATCAGTACTAAACATATATGCACCAAGTGGTATAGCATGGAAATTCCTAGAGGAAAAGTTCAGAGAGATGCAGTAAGAAATAGACAGCAAAACTATAATAGTGGAGGATCTCAACCTCCCTCTCTCAGAAATTGATAAATCAAACCACAAAATAAATAAGAAAGAAGTTAAGGAGGTAAACAAAATGTTGGAAAAGTTAGGTATGATAGATCTTTGGAGGAAATTAAATGGAGGCAGAAAGGGGTTTACTTTTTTCTCAGCAGTCCATGGAACTTATACAAATATTGAACATGTGTTAGGAAACAAAAACCTCAAAATCAAATGCAGGAAGGCAAAAATAATAAATGTATTTTTTTCAGATCATGACGGAATAAAAATCACATGCAATATAAGGCCAGGAGAAAATAGGCCAAAAACCAATTGCAAACTAAATAATTTTATCCTAAAGAATGAATGGGTGAAACAGCAAATTACAGACACAATTACTAATTTCATCCAAGAGAATGACAATAATGAGACAACATACCAAAATTTGTGGGATACAGCCAAAGCGGTAATAAGGGGAAATTTTATATCTCTAGATGCTTATTTGCATAAAATAGAGAAAGAGAAAATCAATGAATTGGGCTTGCAACTAAAAAAGCTAGAGAAAGAACAAATTAAACCCCCCCAATCAAATACCAAACTTGAAATCCTAAAAATAAAAGGATAGATTAATAAAATTGAAAGTAAAAAAACTATTGAATTAATAAATAAAACTAAAAGTTGGTTTTATGAAAAAACCAACAAAATAAATAAACCTCTAGTTAATTTAATTAGAAAAAGGAAAGATGAAAATCAAATTGTTAGTCTCAAAAATGAAAAGGGAGAACTTTTCACCAATGAAGAGGAAATTAGAGCAATAATCAGGAGTTACTTTGCCCAACTTTATGCCAATAAATTTGAAAACCTAAGTGAAATGGAGGAATATCTACAAAAATATAGATTGCCCAGATTAACAGAAGAGGAAATAAATGACTTAAATAGTCCCATTTTAGA
>JAJPUD010005249.1:152391-165062 GCA_023553655.1 Myrmecobius fasciatus | reverse complement strand
CTGTTGCATTTTGTTGGTGATGTATAAAAATGCTGATGATTTATGTGGATTTATTCTGTATCCTGCAACTTTGCTAAAGTTGTGGATTAATTCTAATAGTTTTTTAGTTGATTCTCTAGGGTTCTCTAAGTAGACCATCATATCATCTGCAAAGAGTGATAATTTGGTTTCCTCATGACCTACTCTAATTCCTTTAATCTCTTTTTCTTGTCTTATTGCCAAGGCTAGCATTTCTAATACAATATTGAATAGTAATGGTGATAGTGGGCAACCTTGTTTCACCCCTGATCTTATTGGGAATGGTTCCAGTTTATCACCATTACATATGATGCTAGCTGATGGTTTTAAATAGATGCTACTGACTATTTTAAGGAAAAGTCCATTAATTCCTATACTCTCTAATGTTTTTAATAGGAATGGATGTTGGATATTATCAAATGCTTTTTCTGAATCTATTGAGATTATCATATGTTTTTTTGTTAATTTGGTTATCAGTATAGTCAACTATGTTAATAGTTTTCCTAATATTGAACCATCCCTGCATTCCTGGTATAAATCCTACTTGGTCATGGTGTATTATTCTGGGAATGATTTTCTGTAATCTCTTTGCTAATATTTTATTTAAGATTTTTGCATCAATATTCATTAGGGAGATTGGTCTATAATTTTCTTTCTGTTTTTGTTTTACCTGGTTTAGGTATCAGTACCATGTCTGTATCATAAAAGGAGTTTTGTAGGAGTCCTTCATTCCCTATTTTTTCGAATAGTTTATATAATATTGGAGTTAATTATTCTTTAAATGTTTGGTAGAATTCACATGTAAATCCATCTGGTCCTGGGGATTTTTTCTTAGGGAGTTGATTAATGACTTGTTCTATTTCTTTTTCTAAAATGGGACTATTTAAGTAATTTATTTCCTCTTCTGTTAATCTGGGCAATCTATATTTTTGTAGATATTCCTCCATTTCACTTAGGTTATCAAATTTATTGGCATAAACATGGATAATTTTTCAATTGCATAGCCTTGTCTTCCAAATTTTCCCCTTCTTCCCCCCCATCCCTTCCTCTAGATGGCAAACAATCCAATATATGTTATACAATTATCTTGCTGCACAAGAAAAATCATATCAAAAAGGAAAGAAAATTAATAAGAAAACAATATGCAAGTGAACAATAACAAAAAGAGTGAGAATGTTATGTTGTGATCCATACTCAGTTCCCAAAATCTCTCTGGATGTGGATGGCTCTCTTCATCACAAGATCATTGAAACTGGCCTCAGTCATCTCATTTAGAATTGATCGTCGTATAATATTGTTGCTGTCACTTAGCATTAGTTCATATAAGTCTCTACAGGCCTCTCTAAAATCATCCTGCTGATCATTTCTTAAAGAACAGTAATATTCCTTAACATTCATATACCATTACTTATTAAGCCATTCTCCAACTGATGGGCATCCACTCAGTTTCCAATTTCTTGCCAATACAAAAAGAGCTGCTACAAACATTTTTGCACATGTGGATCCCTTTCCCTATTTTATGACCTCTTTGGGATATAAGTCCAGGAGAAACACTGCTGGATCAAAGGGTATGCACAGTTTGATAACTTTTTAAGCATAGTTCCATATTGCTCTCCAGAATGGTTGGATCTGTTCACAATTCCACAGACAATGCATTAGGTCCCAGTTTTCCCACCTTCCCTCCAACATTAGTCATTATCTTTTCCTATCACCTTAACTAATCTGAAAGGTGTGTAGTATCTCAGAGTTGTCTTAATTTGCATTTCTCTGATCAATAGTGATTTAGAGCACCTTTTCATATGATTAAAAATGGTTTTAATTTCTTCATCTGAGAATTGTCTGTTCATATCCTTTGACCATTTGTCAACTGGAGAATGGCTTGAATTCTTATTTGAGTCAATTCTCTATATATTTTAGAAATGAGGCCTTTATCAGAACTCTTAATTGTAAAAATGTTTTCCCAATTTTTTGATTCCCTTCTAATTTTGTCTGCATTAGTTTTGTCTGTACAAAACCTTTTTAGCTTAATATAAGCAAAATTATCTATTTGGTGTTCAATTATACATTCCAGTTCTTCTTTGGTCACGAATCCCTTCCTTCACAGATCTGAAAGGTAAATTATCCTATGTTCTTCTAACTTGCTTATAATACCACTCTTTATGTCTAAATCATGAACCCATTTCAACCTTATCTTGGTATATGGTATTAGGTGTGGGCCAATGCCTAGTTTCTGCCATACTAGTCTCCAATTTTTCCAGAAATTTTTTGATGACTTTATTTCATCATCTGAAAATTGTCTGTACAATTTTGACCATTTTTCTATTGTAGAATGACTTGTATTTTTATAAATTTGACACTGTTTTTTTATATATTTTAGTAATGAGGCCTTTATCAGAAAGACTGGCTGTAATTTTTTCCCCAGCTTTGTACTTCCCTTTTAATCTTATTTGTGTGATTTTATTTGTGCAAAACCTTTTTAATTTAATGTGATTAAAGTTGTACATTTTGCATTTCATAATGTTTTCTAGTTCTTCTTTGGTCATAAATTCCTCCCTTCTTCAAAGATTTGAAAGGTAAACCATCCCTTACAATCCCTTTACACCCAAATCATGTATCTATTTTGACCTTACTTTGGTAAGGGATGTGAAATGTAGGTCTATGCCAAGTTTCTGACATATTATTTTCCAGTATTCCCAGCAATTTTTGTGAAATAATGAGTTCTTATCTTAGAAGTTGGAGTTTGGGGTTTTATCAAATACTATAGACATTGATTACTGTGTCATGTTTATCTAACCTATTCCATCGATCCCAAAACAATTTTTAACATTAGTTTTTGAAAAATTCTATTATTCCCTCCTCCTCAAAAGGAGGAACTTCATTAAGAAGACAAGCAATTTGACATATCTTAGACATGTGCAGCCTGATAAAACATTTTTCCATATTAGTCATATTGTGATAACAATATGAAAACAGACCAATAAAACAAAAACAAGAAAAACAAAGTAAGAAAAAATATGCTCCAATTTGTATTTGGACTCTATCAGTTCTTTTTCTGGAGGTGTATAGCATTTTTCAGCATAAGTCCTTCAGAATTGTCTTGCTAAGAATAGCTAAATCATTCTTACTGTTGGTCAATGTTGGTGATTGTACAAATTACTGTTAATGGTGTATAATATTTCTCTATTTTAACCAAGGCCTTTAATGCTGTAAATCATGAGAGATTATGGAAAGTCATGATAAAGTTTTGTTGCCTGGAGAAGTTCAACAGTACTGTATGTGAGTTTCATAATAACATGCTTGCATAAGTTCTGAATAAAGTATGATGCTCTCGTGTTTTCCCAGTCACTAATGGAGTGAAGTAGGGCTTTTTCTTGATCCCATGTTTTTAAGTATGATGTTTTCTGTCATGTTTCCAGATGCTTTCAACAAGAATAAAAATGACATCAAGGTCAGCTACCACACTGATGATAAACTAACTTAAAAAGGCTACCAGCCAAGACTAAAGTGAAGGAAGAGTTGGTCTATAACTTTTTGTTCATAGATGATTAAGTACTCAATGCAACCTTTGAAGCTGAGATGCAAAAGAGTATAGATTGATTTTCTTTGGCTTATGCTAATTTTGGTCTGATAGTCAACACAAAGGAAACAGAGGCTTCTGGGGGAGGTCTTTTTTGTCTTTTTTTTTTTAACCTACCACACTACAGAATTCATAAAGTGGAACCATCGGTTACACAAATGGAGAAATTTTGAATGGTGTGGATAACTTCTTTTACTTTGGTAATATACTTTCTGGGGATGTTCACATATTTGATGAGATTAATTCATACATTGTCAGAGCTAGCTTAGTATTTGGAAGACTGAAAAATAATGTAGAAGAGAACAGTTATGAAGCTGCCTAACCAAATTGAAGGTCTCCAGAGCCATTTGTTGACTTCTTTTTTTTAATGGTTCTGAAATCTGGAAAGTCTACCAACACCAAGCCAGAAAATTGAATCACTTGCATTTGAATCATCTTAGGAAGATCTTGAAGATTACTTGGTCAGATAAGACACTGAACACTGAGATCCTCTCTCAAATTGTACTGCCATGCATTCAAACTCAAATGCAGAGAGTGCAACTCCCAAGGGCTGGTCACATTGCCTGAATGTCAAACAGACATTTACCTAAAAGACTATTTTCAGAGAACTTATGCAAGCATTCACACAGAGGTCAGAAGAAGTGGTACAAGGACACTCAAGGCCTCTCTGAAGAACTTCAGTGTCAATTCGAAGATATGGAAGATGCTGACACAGGACTGCCCAACATAGCATGCCTGCATCAAAGAAAGCTCTGTACTCTATGAGCAAAGCAGTGGCAAAAAGGAAACTTGGGAGGCACAAATCTAGAGACATCTCCATTCCAAATGTTCAAATTAATTCTTTGTGTCTGGCCTGTACTAGAAACTTTGGAGTTTGTATTGAACTGATCAGCCATAGTTGGATACACTTATAACTTAACCCTATTATCATGATGTCATTGGTCTTCTTTGAGAATGAAGGACAAACAAGTATATATAGGATGGGAATATATGACACATATTATTATTTATACTTGATGATATATTTAGATAGAGAATGTGCTACTGACATAATTTCATAACAATAGAAGAAAGTTCTAATTCATTTTTATTTTGTGTAGTAATTAAGAAGTTATTTTCATTTTTCATTACTTGTGATATATTTGCCCATTTTAGTTGAGTATATTCATTTGTATTCTTTTTAGGAAATAATTCTCCCTTTGTTGATAGTGTACCACCTGCACACACCCCCTACCCTTGTGGAATGTGCTTATCTAAGCTTAAATTATGTAATTCTGAGCTTCATTGTTGCAGCTTATGAAGAATACATAAGTGCAGGTGCATGCAATTACAGGAAGCAATGGTGTTGTTGTCAACCACTCAGTAAACTGAAATAATAAGTGTTTTAAGATTTGCAAAGCAATTAATGTATGTTATCTCAATGTAAGTTTCTTATAAAACTAATGTAATGTCAGTAACAGTAGTAATGTATATTTCTCAGTATCATATTCCATACACACTGAGTATTTAATGAAAGCAACCAGTCAGTTAGCTACATGTTTATGGAATCCCACCAAGTTGAAGGGAACAAACTTTCTAAACCATGGGAGATCAAGGGCATTAAAAAGCTGAGGGAAAGACAAAATGCAAGTTCATTCTGTTCCACAATGTCATACCTGAGTCCCAGAAGGCAGCTGGGCTTGAAACAGAAAAATGAGAAATCAATGAGATGGAGAAATATATCCATGAGGGACCTTGGATCCATAGCTTGCATTCAGCCAGTGACCAATGCCCTGAGCCTACCAGTTCCTTCCCTGGTCTAAAAGACAGAACAAGCAAAATACCAAGAACAAGGCACATGGTGGTCCGAATAATGTAAAAACTGTGTGTTAATATTTCTGTCAATTTAGCCAAGAATGTTATGGCATATGTGTCGCTAAGAGTGACAGAAGCTATTACTGAAATGAGATTAGAAATTTTTTGAAACATCAACAGCAGCACAATAGCTGGTAACATTCCCATCGAAAAGAGATGACATTGATGCTATACAATCAACATTCTAGGGGGAATAGGATACTGAATTGTAGACTAGATTATTTTACTCTATATTGATTTTTCCCTTAGGAGCTTTTGATTAGCTGTCAAATCAATTAGTTCCCCCCCAACCCCAAGTGCAATATCAAATTTCTCTATTTGGGAATGAAAGGTGGGGGAAGAGAAGTTCTCCTTAACTTCAAAGTTCAGACATTATATCTTGAAACATAATCCTAAGTGAATCAGTTGCACTTGGTATTCTGCAGTTTACCTGGTACTAACTCCTTGATAGAAGCATGGTATGATATGGCAGGTTTCAAATTTTTGAAGTCTCTGAAGCTGCATATCAGCAGACATAAATGGGATGAAACTTATATCATGAGGTAGTACTCAGATCAGTGAAATCATGGACCCATTCAAGCACTGAAGTATCACTATCACCAGTAGAGAAGTAATATTTTTTAAATCACAAATATTAGAATATAATGTTTTAAGGCTTTAGGTCCCTGTTTCCAAACTTGAGGCAGTCAGGTGGTATAATGGATAAAATTCCAGGCCTAGAGTCAGGAAGACTCCTCTTCCTGAGTTCAAATATGACTTCAGACACTTATTAGCTATGTGACTGAGCAAATCACTTAACCCTGATTTCTCCGTTTCCTCATCTGTAAAATGAGCTGGAGAAGGAAATGGCAAACTACTCCAGTATCTTTGCCAAGAAAACCCCAAATGGGGTCATGAAGAGTTGGGCATGACTGAAAAATGAATGAAAAACAAATCTTCAAACTTGCTGGATCGTGGGGAAGGATTATGGATATTAAAATAGGACATTAATCAATAAACATTTATTTTTTCTTATATTTATTATTAGGAAAGATTGAGAGTTGTACAGAATGGAAATACTAGAAAAATAAATCACTGGATGTGATTCCTGATCAATAGACAAAGAGAAGCCTCTTAAGAGCAGTGGAAAAATCAGATCCTCTTAAGAAATATATATGGAAAAAAGTTGAAGGCTTCCCATATTTGCCTCATATTTGTAGCATGGTAAAGGCATTATATAGAAATATAGGAGATAGAGTTAGGATGGCACATTTGTCAAGCAGTACAACTCTAAAAATGGATTGTAGACAGAGTTGAAAAAAAAAACCTCTTAGCCCATTTAGTCCATTTTTTCTCTTGATATAAATGAGGATCAAGGGAGGTTAAGTGACTGAGCTAATGTTATAAATTTCATAAGTATAAAGGGAAGGATTTAAACCCATGGACTCACACTGCAAAGTCAATGCTATCTTCATTGTATCACATGCCATTCAACTTCTTAGACCCTTCTTCTCTACTTTCCTCCTCCTCCACTACCCAGGATCTTTCTCTGCCACTATGAGCAAATATGATGCAAGGTATCTTTGACTTAGAATCAAAAGATCTGAGTTTGTCCAGTCTCCAATATGTACTAGCTGGATGACTGTAGTCAAGTTTCTTATTTCTGAAATGGAGATGGATGCCACACTTTACTATTGATCTTGTGGAGCTGGTATAGGCAAAGAGCATTCTTTGTAAAGAGACATATGAATATATAGTTGTATTATTACAATAGTCTTGCAGTCTTAATGCTGTTCAGTCATTTCAGTCATGACTACTTCTCTGGTAAATCCATTTGGGATTCTGGAGTGGTCTCCAGTACATTTTACAAATAAGAAAACTGAGGCAAACGGGATTAAATGATTTGCCCAGGGTTACAGAGCTAGTAAGTATCTGAGCATAGATTTAAACTCAGGAAGATGAATCTTTTTGTCTCTGGTGGAAAATTGTTTTTAAGTCACATGTAAGCCTCCAAAAAGAACTGGAAGGGAGGTAGATCCTCTACTTTTCCCCTTCAGGAAGTGTATCTTTTTCTTTTAACAAATTTTCTGAGACTCTAGTAGGTACAAAGCACTGATCTAGGTCTTATGCAGGATGTAAAAGTGGCCAAATCACTGGCCTCAAGGAGGTCACAATCAAATCAGGGAAATGATCATTAAGAGTTTTTAAAAGTCAGGAAATGACAATAAAACCCGGCAGTATCGCAATGTAGTGTTCAATTAAGGCACGGGACAGTAAATACAGAAGGAACTCAAAAAGTAGAGAGATACAGTCTGGAATACTTCGGAAATTTTGTGGAGAAGTTGGGGTATCAAATGAAGTTAGAAGGATAAACAGATTGGATAAGGAGAAGGATTCTTTGTAGCAGATGCACTAAAGGACAGAAATTGGAATGAATGTTGGATCTTTTGAAGGTAATAAATGAATTAGGTTGTGCTGAGAGGAAGGCTGTGCTGATAAGCACTTGAAAATATTTGGTTAGGCTGAGGACTACTAAATAAATGTCCTTGAATCCCAAAAGGAGGAATCTGGAGTTGATGTCAATGTCCATGGGAGTCAACTGAAGCTCTTAAGAAAATATTGTGGTTGTTGTTTGTCTTTCACTCTCCAAGGGAACTATAACTTCAGAAGTGATGTCTTGACTTCCAAGTGATTTGGATTTAAATGGAGACATTCTGTGGAAAGTCAACAGCCTCTCTCTTCCAGAGCCATCTGGGTCCAGTGGCAAGATATAGATATAGGCAAGATAGTCCTGAGATGACTAGAGATGACCCTGGATGCAGTAGAAAGTCTTGGCCTTTTTGACCTTTTTGAGCTAAGGTCTTACTTTGTCTGAGGCACTGCCCATTGGATAATTAAAGAATGATCTCTTTTACCTTGTCAAAATAAAATAAAATAAAATTCATCTGGTAGGGGAAGGCCCTCAGGGTTTCTGGCCAAAACAGAAACAATTGTTATTTACACTCACTCTGAGCCATCAGAAATCAAACAATGACCAAGTGATTCTTGGGTTGGGAACCTATTGTTGGCCAATCAAGGAAAACCAGAGTGATTTGGGTTTAAGGCATGGTCCATAAAAAAGAAATGTAGCACCCAAATCCCAAGATATCTTGCTAGGTTTCAGCAATCAAAATTTATATTCCTTTGTCCAGAGCACCTACAGGAAAGAGTATGATTCCTTAAGTGACCAGAGGGAGAGGAGGGAGGGAAGGAAGGAAGGAAGGAAGAAAGGAAGGAAAAAGGGAGAGAAGAAAGAAAGGAAGGGAGGGAGGAAGAGAGGAAGGGAGGAAGGAAAGGAGGGAGGAAGGAAGGAAAGAAGAAAGGAAGAGAAGGAAGGAAGGAAAAAAGGAAGGAAAAAAGGAAGAAAGGAAGGAAGAAAAGAGAAGGAGAAAAGAGCTGCCTGAAAACAGGGTAAAAGGAGGAATCAAAGTGAATTTGAGGTTTAGAGCTGCAGGTGATTTAGAGTTGTAGGTGAAGGTAAAAAACCATGGTACCATTGACAGAATCAAAAAAGAGGGCCAGTTTGGGAATGGCATGAGGAATGAATTTGTCTTACAGATATTGAATTTGAGGTGAGGGAGATGAAAGTGAAAATGCAGTGGGAGTCAATGTACTTGACCTCAAGAAAGAGTTCACAACTAGAAATATAAATTTGAAAGTCATCTGCATATTGGAAGAATTTAAGAAGTGGTGGATTGAGTTGAATTGGATTGGACTGGATCTACATGGAGATGGACCTTGAAACTTGGAAAATAGATTAATTTGTTGAGAAAGAGTTTAGAGTAAGAAAAATATGATAATTACTTTGGATAGTGGTTCCTATTACTCTCTGATGTTAACAGCTGGGACAATTCACCCACATGGATAAGGTCAGCCCTGCCTCAGACTTTGAGATTGATCTTATATCAATAAAGCAGCAGAAATATAAATAGTTCTAGGTCAAACTCTATTTATCATGCCAAATTCACTATGTGTTGGTCCTTATACCCCTATTCCTGTAATTGAGTCACTGCCTTGTTTCCCTGTGGCCAAATCCTGCTTATCCCTCTGACTTCTATTCTTTCAATTAATTGAATCCTCCCTTGTTCCTTTATATCTGAAATCTCAGTATCTCTATTATTCCATTTAAGGAAATTCATACTGTAAGTTCTTTCTTCCTTCTCTATCTCTCCATCCAAATGAGTTTGGGGCCTATATATAAATAGTGGTTGTCTAAATAAGTTCTTGAAGAATACCATGAGGTGATAGCATCTTCTTGGCCAGTTGCAGTTTAATAATACTGGTAATTCACCAAGGCCAGGGTCCACATGCGACTGACATATGAAGGTCAATCTGTTATTTGGGGTGGGAGGGCAGGGAGGGCAAAGATCTTTAGGACAAATGTCAGCATTCTCAGAGAGTACATTGGACAGAAAGGGAACCCAAGTGTTCAAGTGAAGACTTCTTGCATTTTCTGGAGGACCCATATCCATTCTGTGCTAACTTTCTGGCTGATGCAAAAGGCAACCCTAGCTTCCCATATGGTTGGATCACTTGCAGACCTCCAGATCACCATGGTAACTGGAAAGGGCTATTTTCATGGCCTCAGAATCCCCAGCCTACAGGGCAAATTCCTGGGAGTGATGGCTATAATGAAGACCCAAATTGGCCTTTCCTTTCTTTTTTTTTTTCCTTCCTGTGGGCCTCCCGGGATATCTCACCCCACCCTCTCCACTCCTTTGCTGCCTTGGTGAAAGCAAACTTCCTCTAAGAGCAAATCTATAAAGGATTCTTCCAGCTAAAGCTATCTGAGGTCAAGAAACCACAAAGACTTCTGCTCACAGCTCCTGATTGAGGGGGAAAGCCTGGAGCTCCCTCAGCCACCTCCCTCACTGACAGCCCCCTCAACCACGGACATTTCCAGTTAACAAGAGATGAAACGACAAAGTACAGAACAAAGCGACTTCCCCAATATTTCTTTCTCTTGCCCAGTATGTAACGCTTCCTATCCCGCTCGTGATGAAAATGTGTTCATCTGTCAAAGGGAAAAAGCTGCCCTACTCTCTTAGGTGGGGAGAACTTCAGTGACAGCAGCTGCTGCGGCCAGACCTCGTGCCAAGCTCTGCGCTTGTTTTGGCTAACGCAGAGGAAGCAGTTCAGGCATCTTCTAGAACAAAATGGTGCGTGGGAACGAATCCAAACTAAGGAAGAGAAGCGGCAAAGTCGCAACAGATTATTTGTCTGGGAAAACAGAAGGAGAAAGATAGCAAAACCTGGATGCATTTGAGTCCAGCCTCCCTAACATATTTTCTCTTTACAACACAGATGATTTCCCCTAATGTGATTCAACAGGTGCTAAACTGTAGCTTTTTTTGTGAAAAATTAATAATTGCTGCCTTGGTGACAGAGATTTGCAGAGGGACTCAAGCGCCTCTAGGATTTGGAGGATCACTAAATGTGTTCTCCATGGAAGGTTGGCAAATAAAGTGGAATTAATTCTCAGCATGGTACCCTCCCCACAGTAGGATCCTAGGATTAAGAGGAGGAAGGGACTCCCTTATCTTACATATGGGAAGCTGAGGGCCAAGTAGGATAGAGATTGGCCCAAAGACACACAATTAATTAATAGCAGAATCAGGATCTGAACTTAGATTTTCTAATTCTTAAATCAGTGATTCATCCTTAAGCCTCAGTTTCCTTACTTGTAATATGTATTGGACAGATTAGATCAGAGGTATCAAACACATGGCCAACACATGACCTAGTGTTGTCCAAACCAGATTAACAAAATAAATAAAACTGCAATAAAGCATAGGTAACACTACATCTTAAAATTTCAAGATTCAACACACATGGATTCTTATTTCCTTACTTGTAATATGTATGGGATAGAGTAGATCAGAAGCATCAAACACATGGCCAATATGCAACCCAGTGTTGTCCAAACTAGATTAATAAAATAAATAAAGCTACAACAAAACATAGATAACACTACATCTTAAAATTGTCAAAATTCACCCCACAGGGATCCATATGTATGGATTGTTCAGTCATTTTCAGTTGTGTTCAACTCTTCATGACCCCATTTGGGGTTTTCTTGGCAAAGATACCAGAGTGGTTTGCCATTTCCTTCTCCAGATCATTTTACAGATGAAGAAATTGAGGTAAATGGAGTGAAGTGAATTGTCCAGAATCACTCTACTAGTAAGTGCTTGAGGTCAGATTCAAACTCAGGAAGATGAATTCTCCCAACTCAAGGCCCATAGGCACCAGTTAGCTGTCCCCAGAACAGGAAAAATCATTCTAGCTTCAGACACTTGGTTCACTGGGTGATCTAGACAAGTAATTTACTCTGTTCTTTTAACTATAAAATGGGAATAATGATAGCACTTGCCTCGGGATTATTGTGAAGATCAAATAAGATGATAAATATAAAGTATTTTGCAAATCTTAAAAGTGCTATATAAATACTAGCTATCATTTTCTTTACAGGCAGCTAGGTAGTGCTAGGTCTGGAATCAGAAAGAACTAAGTTCAAATCCAGCCTCAGATAATTACTAATTGTGTGATCCTGTAACCCTGTTTGCCTCACTTATCTGTCAAATGAGCTGAAAAATAAAATGGCAAATCACTTCAAAAAAACCTCAAATGGGGTCATAAAGAATAAACAAATCATTTTCTTATCATCATCATCATGGGTTCAGAGAATCCTGATTCTGGAATATCCCCCAGGTATTTAGAATAAGGGGTACGACCAAGTCGGATTTATACCAGGAATGCAGGGATGGTTCAATATTAGGAAAACTATTAACATAATTGACTATATTAATAACCAAATTAACAAAAAACATATGATAATCTCAATAGATGCAGAAAAAGCATTTGATAAAATCCAACATCCATTCCTATTAAAAACATCAGAGAGTATAGGAATTAATGGACTTTTCCTTAAAATAGTCAGTAGCATCTATTTAAAACCATCAGCTAGCATCATATGTAATGGTGATAAACTGGAACCATTCCCAATAAGATCAGGGGTGAAACAAGGTTGCCCACTATCACCATTACTGTTCAATATTGTATTAGAAATGCTAGCCTTGGCAATAAGAAAAGAAAAAGATTAAAGGAATTAGAGTAGGTCATGAGGAAACCAAATATCACTCTTTGCAGATGATATGATGGTCTACTTAGAGAACCCTAGAGAATCAACTAAAAAACTATTAGA
>JAJPUD010005249.1:112620-147391 GCA_023553655.1 Myrmecobius fasciatus | reverse complement strand
TATAGACCTGGTTTATTGTCCAATAAAATGAAAACAGTTGGGGTTTAAAAAAAATAAGGGGTACATGGGAGAACACCTCCTAAAACTGGAATTTTCCCCATGACTCTTACATAAGCATCACTCCTTTAAAATCAAACTCATGGAGCGCTCTCTGTGTCTGTAGTTAAATTAGAAACAGACTCCTGAATGAGGTCAGGATGTACAGACTAGCAGTGCCTTCTCTTACCAAATTCAGCAGAAACCCACCTCTATCTGGGCCTAGAGAAATAAGCAAGGATACCAGCTCCACTTATTCATTTCTTGCTGGCTCCAACACTTCTCACTCAGTCAGTCAATAAACATTTATACCACCATACTGTGCCAGGCACTGTGCTAAGCACTAGGGATAGAGAAAAAGGCTAAAGATAGTCCCTGCTCTCCAATTTGAAATTATGCACAAAAGGCTATCAAACTGCATACCATTTAATCCAGCAGTACCACTACTGGGTCTGTATCCCAAAGAGATCATAAAAGAAGGGAAAAGACACACATATGCAAAAATGTTTGTAGTAGCCCTTTTTGTAGTAGCAAGAAATTAGAAAGTGAGTGGAAGCCCATCAGTTAGGGGATGGCTAAATAAGTTAGGTCTTTTGAATGTTACAGAATGTTATTGTTCTACAAGAAATGATGAGCAGGCTGATTTCAGAAAAGCCTGGAAAGATTTATATGAACTGATGCTAAGTAAACAGAACCAAGAGAATATTGTACACAGAAAGAACAAGATTATGTGATTGATGATCAACTGTGATGGATCTGGCTCTTTTCAACAGTGAAGTGATTCAAAGCAATTCCAATAGACTTGTAATGGACAGAGCCAATCACATCCAGAGAGAGAACTATGGAGACAGAATGTGGATTAAAGTATAATATTCTCATCTTTTTGTTGTTATTGTTTGTAAGCTCATTTGTTTTTTCTTTCTTGTTTTCCTTCTTTGAGCTGATATTTCTTGCATGCATGACGAATATGGAAATATGTTTAGAAGAATTGAATGTATTTAACCTATATCAAATTGGTTGTTGACTTGGAGAGGTGGGAGGCAGGGAGATTTTGCAAAAGTGTATATTGAAAACTATCTCTGCATGTATTTAGAAAAATAAAATACTATTAAAAATAAATAAAAAGATAGTCTCTGCTCTCAAAAAGCTCACAGCTTAAAGGGAGGATAACTTGCAAACAACTATGGACAAATAAGTTATGGACAGGATCGTTTGGAAATAAGCAACACGTGTAAGGTACACATACAAGTGTTACTGAATTACAAATTATATGGTAGAAGGAGGTGGGAGTTTCCTGTTCTAACAATTTCCCATAGACATTCCATATTCACTATGTCCAAAAGAGAATGTATAATCTTTCATCTTAAATCCATCTTTTCCCCAAATTCCTCAATCATACAAATTGGAAATCTCAATATCATCCTTGACTCTTCACTCATCCTCACTTCCTATACCCAATTAATTGCCAAATATTTTTAATTATACTGCAACATATTATACCTGTCCCCTTTCTACTCAGACAGACACCACTCTAGCTTTTGTGATTCACCATATTTCACCTGAACTACAGAAAAAGCCTGCTAATTGAACTTCAGACTTCCAGGCTCTTCGCTTCTTTAATCCAATTTCTGTACAGTTATAAAAGCAAACTTCCTAAATCCTAATATGACCCTTTACCCAAAAAACTTCAGCTGTGCCTTATTACCTCAAAGATAAAGTACTAACCCCTTTGATTTGACATTTAAAATGCTTCACAATAGGACTCCAGATGGCCTTTTAGGTTTTTTCACATTACTTACCTTCATGTGCTTATTGTTTCACCTAAACTGCTATTTATCTTTACTTTGATCCAAACCCTGCATTCTGTTTCCCATGTCTGCAAATACTATCCTACATGCCTGGAATGTGTTAACTTGATTATACCTCTTGGAAGACATAGCTTCCTTCAAAGTTAATTTTAGGTGCCATCTCCTATAGGAAACCTTTCCAGGCACCCCAAGATTTAATTTTCTTTCCTTTTCTCAAAGTATTAATTCTTGTGCTTTCAGTTGTTATTCACATGTTGTATTCCCTCAGTAAAATATAAACTTCTTGAAGGCAAGGATTATTTTTCCCCAGTTTCAGTTGTATGTGACTCTGTGATCCCATCTGGGATTTTCTTGGCAAAGATACTGGAGTAGTTTGTCATTTTTCTTCTCCAGATCATTTTACAGATGAGAAAACTGAGGCAAACAAGGTAGAGTGACCTAGTCACGTAACTAGCAATAGTCTGAGGTCAGATTTCAACTCAGGAAGATGAGCACTCCTAACTCTAGGTACTGATCTCTGGCACTCTATCCACTGTATCACCTATATGCCTCTGCCTTGTATAAAGTAGGAGCTTAATAAATATTTATAGGCAGCTAGGTGACACAGTGAATAGAATACTGGGCCTAGAGTCAAGAAGACCCAAGTTTCTGAATTCAAATTCCATCTAAGATACTTCCTAGAGGTGTGATCCTGGGAAAGTCACTTAACCTTGTTTACCTATTTGTAAACTGGAGGAGGAAATAGCAAACCACCCCAGTGTCTTTGTCAAGAAAACCCTAACTATGGTCATGAAAAGTCAGACATAACTGAACAAAAAATATGCATGGGATTATATTTGATCAATATACACACAAACACATTTGACTAAATACTACAAAAATAAAAGAATGTCTTAATGAAAGCATATGCAGTCACTGGGGGTTTGTTTGGGTTTTTTGATTATGTGGTTTTAAGTAAGAAGTTCTATTATTTTTTTTTAATGTCAACAGGCTGTTTTCACCTCATGACGTCTTACTTTGCATAACATGAAAAGATCCAAATGAAAACGCAAACATTTAGCCACCCATTCAGCTAGGCTGGACATTCTATTTAACCTCATGTCAGATAACTAGAAATTTACAAAGATCAGCATAATTGGCCATGGGTTTTTCCCTTATATCCAGGTATTTGTCATCATATAATCATAAGCTACACAAGAATAAGAATAAAATAAGAATAGTTGAAATAGATACCAAAGTGTAATCTAGCTCCTGAACATCAATGCAATATTTATGGAAAATCAGCACCAGATTGAAATAAAGCAGTTCAAGTTCCAAATATCTGTTATAATTAGTATAAAATTCTATATAGCATATAAAATTCTGTGTCATCTCCCCATAAGCCAAGCTGTTTGACCACTGATAATTTCCATTCAATATAGCCAAATTCCTGAGTAAAGAGAAGTAGGAAACTACATCTTCAACTAAGGAGCTTAAAGAAAGCAATAGGGAACATTCATATTTATATTATATGCAGTGGTCAGAACTTTAAATCCAAATGTTCCTTCATTCATTCATTGACTACCTACTTTGCAAGCCTCTGTGCTGGGCAAGAAGGGGGATTCAATATTGACTGAAACATAATCCCTATTCTCAATGAGCTTACATTTTAGCAATCAGGATATAGCATAAACAGAGATAATTGGATACAACAGAAAACATGAAAAATGGATAAAGGGAGCATAAACAAGCTTCTGTGAACTCTTACTTCTAGCAAAAGATATCAGGGAAGACTCCATTGAGGGGATATTACCTGAGCCACTCTGGAAGGAGGGATAGGTTTCCAACAGACATTGAAGAATGGGGTAGGCATTTTGGGTAGAGAAAAATGGCATGAAAAGAGATACAGAAGCAAAAAAACAATGTGACTTTAGAGGATGTTAAATAGTCATGCTTGGTTGGAACAAAAACTATAGATGGAGGGCAAAAAATTAGTATGAGATGAATCTAAAACAATAAAGTGAAGACTGATTGCAAGGGAATCGAATGCCAAACCAAAAACTTCATTAAATCAATTATTCAACAAATATTTATTAAGTAGCCATTATGTGCCAAGTATATTGTGCTCACCTTGAGATAGCAAAACAAATAAACAAAAGATGAAATAACTCCTGTCTTTAAGATTTCATTCACTAGAGAAAACAACGGGTACACATATAAGTATATACCAAAATACTCAAAATCAGTACAAGGGAAATATATGTCAAAAGTCATTCTCAATAGATTAACAACCAAAATATAACTTAAAACTCTCAAAAAATTCAAAACTACGAGCAGCAATCATAACAGAAATTCAAATAAAAACAGTAGTAGGCAATTAATAAACATTTATTGGCTGACTGAGTACCCCCAAGAACCTTTGAATTTGCTCCTTCTAATCTCACAAGGGTTCAGAAGCCAACTAGTCAAATGAATTCAAATTGTGAGTGAGAGACAGAGAGAAATAGAGATAGGGAAAGAAAGACAGAAAAAGAAAGACAAGTTATGGAGAGATGGAAAGATAGAGAGAGACTGAGGCAAAGCCAAATAATGCCAAAAGCAAAGACAGAGAGAAAGAGAGACAGACAGACAGACAGACAGAGACAGACAGAGAGACAAAGACAGGGAGAGACAGAGACAGGGAGAGACAGAGAGACAGAGAGAGAGAGAAAATAGGTGCCTATATAGGGGTAGGAAGACAGAAAAGACCTGAGGAGTTTCAGGATGCATCAACTTTAGTAAAGGATTATATGACATCCTTTTTAAATTCCCAGAGGCTTTTTGTCAGGTACTTCCAGACTGTGTTCTGGAAAAGTGAAGCAGTCAAATAAGTGAAGTATTGTTGAATATAGCCACATATGGTTGTGGGATGATCAGTTGTGAATGAGTTTGCTATTCTCAGCAATACAATGATTCATGACTATTCTGAAGAATTTAGGATGAAAAGTCCTAGCCATACCAGAGAAAGAACTGATTGTGTCTGAATACAGGAGGAAGCTGTCTGTCTGTCTCTGTCTCTATCTCTGTCTCTCTCTCTTTCTGTTTCTGTCTCTGTGTCTGTCTCTGTGTCTGTCTCCATCTCTTTGTCTCTCTCTATCTCTGTCTGTCTGTCTCTCCTCTCTCTGTCTCTGTCTCTCCTCTCTCTGTTTGTCTCTGTCTCTCTGTCTCTGTCTCTCCCCTTAATTTTTTTTTTTTTTTTGCTTTTTGCTGAGGCAATTGGGGTTAAGTGACTTGCCCAGAGTCACACAGCTAGGAAGTGTCTGAGACCAGATTTGAACTCAGGTCCTCCTGACTTCAGGGCTGGTGTTCTAACCGCTGCGCCACCTAGCTGCCCCTACCCCTTAATTTTTCTTGAGGATTTTTGAAAGAGGGAGATCTATGTTTTCTTTCACAATATGACTTTTATAGAAATATTTTGTACATTGAGTGAGGTTTTCACTCTTTGTTGCTGTTTGCTTGCATTCTATTTTGCGTCTCTTTTTTGTGCAGCACGATAATTGTATAAATATGTATATATATGTTGGATTTAACATATATTTCTACCATGTTTAACATATATTAGACTATTTGACATCTAGGGGAGGATGTGGGGTTTTGCAAGGGCTAATGTTAAAGAATTGTCCACTGTTATGAAAAACAAAAAGCTTTAATAAAAAAAGAAAAGAAATATTTTGTATAATTTCACAAGTGCTTTCTTAATGGGATCTGGGAATGGGGATAATGGAGAGAATCTGGAACTCAAAGTTTTAAGAACAAATGTAAAAAAAATTTAATGTAATGGGGAAAATAAAAATATTAAATTAAAAAGAAAAGTAAAAAAGAATATAGTAACATGAAATATTATATAAATTTCATATTGCAATAATAAAATCACAGAGCAAAGAAAGATCTGAAAGTCACCTTGGCTACATCCCCATTTTAATGAAAACTAACATTTGCTTATATGACTTCCTTTGAAGTATTTTTATATTTGTTAATTATGATTTACCATTTTTTTATTTTTTAGAAGAAATCAATTTGTCCCTTTGTCACTATATTAAGGCTACTTTAGTTCGTAGTCAGAGCTAAAACCTAATTGAAAACATATCTGGAAGTTCATCTGAATGTAGTATTACTCCTATTCTTTATTTTAGCTGTAGCATATTTCCTGTCAAGTTCTTCAGTGGCTAGTCAGAAAAATGACAGAGAGAATGTCACACTTTGGGGGGGGGGAGTCACTGGAAATTATTTTAATGCAAAGATAGAAAAAGAACAGTTTTCTTCCTGAATTGCAAAGGCCTCAAGTTCAAACCAAATGAAGACTGGCTGAAGGAAATGGGAATGTTGAGCCTAAGAAAGAGAAGAATCAAGGAAGAATTTGATAGGCTGTCTTCAAGTATATGGATGATTATCACACTAGCCTTGTTCAGTTTGATCCCAGAAAGCAGAAAAGTTGCACTGGACAGGAAAGTTGTCTAGTAAACTAGACAAAGTTGCCTAGTTATCAGGAAAATCTTCCCAACAATTAACAGTTAAGTAAAAGTGGAGTACAGTACCTCATTAGCTGATGTTGAATGATTGGCCAAACCTAAGTTTGTTGTAGAAAATATCTTTTTTTTAAATACATGGTCACCAGCAGGACGATTTCAGAGAGGCCTAGAGAGACTTGCATGAACTGATGCTGAGTGAAACGAGCAGAACCAGGAGATCATTATACATGGCAACAACAATACTATATGAGGATCAGTTCTAAGGGACGTGACTCTCTTCAACAATGAAATGCTTCAAACCAATTACAATTGTTCAGTGAAGAAGGCCATATACACCCAGAGAGAGGGATGTGAAATGTGGACCACAACATAACATTTTCATGTTCTCTATTGAGGTTTGGTTGCGTTGTATTTCTTTTATCGGATTATTCTTTCTTGTAGATACGATTTCTCCTGAACAAAAAATGATGTGTGGAAATAACTATACATATATTCGATTTGTCAAGTATTTTAACATAATTAACATGTAGTGGATATCCTGCCATCTAGGGGAGGGGTGGGGAGTAGGGGGGAAAAATTTGTAACAGAAAGCTTTGTAAGGGTTAATGTTTAGGAATTACCCATACATATGTTTTGCAAATAAAAAGTATTAATAAATTTTTAAAAAATTACAGAAAGAAATGAAAAATAAATAAATAAATAAATACATGGTCACTAAATTTCCTTCCAAACTTGAAATTCTGCATGGATAGAAGAGAAAGAGAAAGAAAAAGAGAAGGAAAAAGATGAAAAAAGGAAGAATGGGCATTTTTCTTGTTAGAATTCTCTATCCAATAACATGATTATAAAGCCTCTGTCAGTGTCAAGGTGGCCTAAAAGCAAGTCTGCTGTTATTTAAAAACAAACAAAAACACTAAGATCTATTTCAATTGATGCCACTTATTTCTAATCTGCCTCCCCTGTGTCTATAAATACACACCAGTCTAGGAAGATTTGAGGATCTATTTCTCTGTCTTCTTCCATCTGTCTCTGTGTTTGTCTGTCTCTCTGACTCTTTGAGAGACTCTGTCTCTGTCACTATATGTCTGCCTCTGTCTCTTTGTCTCTATATGTCTCTGTCTCTGTCTGCCTGTCTCTCTCTGTTTCTCTTTTCTTTTTTATTAGGAAAATCAAGAAAGGAGGAGAGGAATGACTTGCCCTAACATCCTGGATGGTCAGTGATAAAAATCTTAGCATGGAACCCAGGAATCCTGGCTCCCAGCCCTAAGCAGCTTTCACCAGGCAGCACTAGGCTTTAGTGCTTTCTAGTGAATTCTTCTAATAAGCCTAGGTGAACAAACAGATTAAACACTTCTCTGGAGACTGGGTAAGTTACTCCTCTTTTCATGTGCTAGCCTCGGGGGATAGACACCTGGGATGTGACTTAGCAGATCTCTTCTTTCCCTGACTGCTGTGATCCAGCACTTCCTACACCCATTAGAGATTATAATTGTATTAACAGAGGGGAAAAAGGATAAACTCATCTGACAAGAATTCAAGACTGGAAAGAAATTCTTACCTTTGTTACTACAACTCTTTTCTTTCCTCCTCCCCACCAAAACCTCCACCAAAGCCCTTCAGAGCATAGGGGGAGAAATAAAATGAATTAGAAATGAAGGGGACACAAGGAAATGTTGGGCAATTATCTAGCAAATTTGGGCTGCCAATCTCAATAATTTAGGTTCCCAAATCTCCTGCCATTGCTCCAAATGAGCTAGATAATGAAGCAAAAGTTATCCTTCTAAAACTCTGTAGCAATTTACCTGACTGAGAAGCCCCTCCACGAGCAATTTGGAGCTATCTCAAAGAGTTATCAAACAGTGCATACCCTTTGACCCAGCAGTGTTTCTACTGGGCCTATATCCCAAAGAGATTTTTAAGGAGGGAAAGGGACCCACATGTGCAAAAATGTTTGTGGCAGCCCTTTTTGTAGTGGCAAGAAACTGGAAATTGAAAAGATGCCCATCAATTGGAGAATGGCTGAATAAATTATGGTATATGAATGTTATGGAATATTATTGTTCTGTAAGAAATGACCAACAGGAGGATTTCAGAGAGGACTGGAGAGACTTGCATGAACTGATGCTGAGTGAAATCAGCAGAACCAGGAGAACATTATACACAGCAACAAGACTATACGATGATCAATTTTGATGGACATGGTTCTCTTCAACAATGATGTGATTCAAACCAGTTGTGCTGCGATGAAGATAGTCATATACATCCAGAGAGAGGCCTGTGGGAACTGAGAGTGAACCACAACACAGCATTTTAACGCTTTCTGTGAATATTTCCATGCATTCTGTTTTCCTTCTTAGGTTGTTTTTTTTTCTTCTTCTCTTTCTAGATCTGATGTTTCTTGTGCAGTAAGATAACTGTATAGATATGTATACATGTATTGTACTTGTCATATAATTTATCCTATCTAGCATGTATTAGATTACCTGTCATCTAGGGGTGGGGGGCGGGGGGAGGGAAAGGAAAAGCTTGGGAAAAAAAAGTTTTTTTGCAAAGGTCAATGTTGAAAGGTCACTCATATGTTTTGCAAATAAAAAGCTTTATTAAAAAAAAAAAGAAGAAGAAGCCCCTCCACAAAACCTTCCCCCTTCATATCTTTTTCTTCTCCTATCTTTTCAATCACCTTCAAGGATTCCTTCTTCCTCCAACCAACCACTAAATTTGTGTGTTCCCCAAACCTCAGACCATATTGTAAGGTGTCTCTCTACCACCTACTTACAGACAACTTCCAAAGCCTATGTTGTAGATTAGCCCATTGTCTCAGACTCCAATTATGATCTTTTATAGCTTTTCTTCTTTAGGTGGAAAAGGGTGGGAAATAGGTTGATGGGATTGTTCCCTAATCAATTTGGTGAATTTACAGAGTAGTGAGCCTTTGTCTGAGATTAGGAAAAGAATTTTTCCAAAGAGAGTGTGAACATGCTCTTTGTCACTTATTAACAGGGCAAAAGGCAACTCTGATTTCCACTGATTTCCACTGATTGCTGTTGCCCTGAAAATGATTTAGTTGTTTAGAACTCTCAAGAGGACAAATTCTCCTAGGAGGATTTATTCTCCTGTACTGGCTTATTTTGGCTAGTAGACAGACTGTTTTCCCTATTTTTTTCCCATGTCTGCCTTCAATGAGCTTATATTCTATTGAAAGAAACAACTTGTACATATTTTAGTACAAAATACATATTTAATACAAAGTAATTTCAGGGGTGTACTAGTACCATCTCACATATAATCCTGGTAACATGTTGTACTCAGTATGACAGCAAATTTGGAAAATTCAATAGAAGCCACTGGTTTGGGAAAGGTCAATTTATATCCCAATCCTAAAGAGTGGCAATTCCAATGTACAAATTACTGAACAATTTTGCTCATTTCACTTGCCAGCAAAATTATGCTTATAATACTGCAAGCTAGTCTTTAGCAATGTGTAAACCACAAATTACCAGAAAAGTCAGATGGTATTCAAAGAAGCAGAGGAATAAGAGACCAAATTGCTAGCATTCACTGAACTGTGGAGAAAGCAAGGGAGTTCTGACTACACTAAAATCTTTGTGTGGATCACAACAAAATATAGCAAGTCCTCAAAGAGATGGAGTAACAGGTGGTCTTATTTGTCTCCTATGGAACCTCTATCCGGGCCAAGAAACAATAGTTAGAACTGAACATAGAACAACTAATGGGTTTAAGACTAGAAAAGAAATACAAGGTTGTATATTGGTTGTTTTTATTTGTTTTTGGAGATCATATCATATAAAATGCCAGGATGGATGAATTAAAAACCAGAATTGAGGTTTCTGAGGAAAACATCAACAATTTCAGATATGTATATAATACCAGTCTGATGTCAGAAAATGAAGAGAAATTAAGAAGCCTCTTGATGAGGGAGTATAAAGAGGAGAGTATAAAAGCTTGCTTGAAACTTAACATCAAAAAAATTTAGTTCTTGGCAAATAGAGGGAGAAGAAATGGAAACAAATGTTAGATTTTATACTTTTGAGCTCAAAGATCACTGTAGATGGTGGCTACAGTCATGAAATTAAAAGACGCTTGCTCCTTGGAAGGAAAGTTATGGCAAAGTTGGACAGCATTCTAAAAAGCAGAGACATTATTTTATTAACAAAGATCTGTATAATCAAATTTTTAGTTTTTACAATTGTAATATAAAGCTGTGAGAATTATACTTTAAGGAAACCTGAGCTCAGCAGAATCAACACTTTAAAATTGTGATGCTGAAGAAGGCTTTTTAGAGTATCTTGGACAGCAACAGATTAAGTCAGTCAATATTCAAGAATCCAGACTTTTCACTGGAAGGTCAAATACTACAGCTAAAGCCTAAATACTTTGGCCATGTAATGAGAAGAGAAGACTCATTGGGAAGCACACATATATTAAGAAAAATTGAAGGCAAAAGGAAAAGAGGATGGCAGAAGATGCAATGAATAAATAATGTCATGGAAATAACAAAGATGAACTTGGACAGACTTCAAGACATAGTAGAGAATAGAGAACCTGGCATGATTTAGTTCACAGGGACATGAAGAGACAGACACAACCAAATAACAACAACAATTAGTACGTGGGGCATATAAGAGCTGGCACTTGATCTGAGCTTTAAAGGGTGCTAGGAATTCTAAGATTTGGATATGAAAAAAGAGTGTCTTTATGATATGAGGAAAAATCATGGCAGGCAAAGAACAGCAAGTAAGCTATTCTGATCAAAACCCAGACTTCATGTGAAGGAACCAACATGGAAAGATAGGCCAAGGCTAAATGATGATGGGAAATTTTGACAAGCATGTATAAGAGAGACTTGAGACATAAAGAGTGAGTGAATACAATGTTATATCGATAATTTGGGCCAGAGGTAATACAGATGTGAATTAGAGTAGTACCACTGGGAGAAGCAGGAAGGGCATTTTTGTGAGAAGTATTGTTGAAGTTGTTCATCCTTCATTTTGAAGAGGTCCAATGATATCATTGGGTGATGAATTGAATTTAAATGAGGCAGAGTTGCACAGTCATTATCCTCACTCTCTGTCCCAAAGACATAGAAGTCCAGTGATAAGACAAAAGTCAAGACAACTGTCAGTAACTCAAGGTACCATGGATGAATTTGACATCTTTAATCTCTGGCCAAGCTCTAAGTACTCTATACTATTTGCTTCAGTTGCCATCATGGCTACTGGAAAAAAATACTCTCATCTGTTCCTTCCACTGGGGGAAGTCTTCACATATTTGGGGCAGATTTCCCCCAAACTCACTGATATATTTGGGATCTATCGATTAGTCTTGTCCTTGTTTAGCCTACCTGCCAAGGTAGTTTTATCAGGGTGTGCCCATTGCAAATACTACAGCTTTTTGAAGCCACAGAGGTGAAATATGGACATCAAAGGTGGATGAGCAGTCCCAAAAAGGGCTCAGAAAGCTTGAGAGGTGCTAAGACCTCCCGAATAAGATTTGTCAACTGATTCTTTATGGGAAACGAATATGCAGGATAGTGAAAAGTCAAAGAGCAATCTGACTTCTCAAGCTTGAGTGTCTTCAATAAAAAAGGGAAAAACATGGAGAAAATTAAGTTTGGAAAGGTGGGCTGAGAAGATATGGTTGCTTAGGATTAGAATGATTCCATTGCTTAGGAAATGTTAAATTTGAAATAAATGCCTATGGATCATCTAAAAGAAAATGTTCAAGAAATAGTGGGTAATATGGGACTGGAATACAGGAAGCACCAGACCTGGATGTTTAGAAAAATAGTTCGTTTCTATTGGGATAATAATTGAATCAATGGAAATTAATGAGATCACTAAGAAAGAGATAATCATCTGGCTAAAATGACAAGAAAAGATAAAGATGAATGTTGGAGGGGATGTGGGAAAACTGGGACACTAATACATTGTTGGTGGAACTGTGAACGGATCCAACCATTCTGGAGAGCAATTTGGAATTATGCTCAAAAAGTTATCAAACTGTGCATACCCTTTGACCCAGCAGTGTTTCTACTGGGCCTATATCCCAAAGAGATCTTAGAAGAGGGAAAGGAACCCACATGTGCAAGAATGTTTGTGGCAGCCCTTTTTGTAGTGGCTAGAAACTGGAAAATGAATGGATGGCCATCAATTGGAGAGTGGCTGAATAAATTATGGTATATGAATGTTATGTAATATTATTGCTCTGTAAGAAACGACCAGCAGGACGATTTCAGAGAGGCCTGGAGAGACTTGCATGAACTGATGCTGAGTGAAACGAGCAGAACCAGGAGATCATTATACACAGCAACAAAAATATTACATGATGATCAATTCTGATGGACATGGCTCTCTGCAACAAAGAATTGTTTCAAACCAGTTCTAATTGTTCACTGAAGAAGACCATATACACCCAGAGAGAGGGATATGAAATATGGACCACAACATAACATTTTCATGCTCTCTATTGATGTTTGCTTGCATTGTGTTGCCTTTCTCTGATTTTCTTTTTTTTTTCTTGTAGACAGGATTTTTCTTGCACAACTTGTCAAGTATTTCAATATTATTAACATGTAGTGGACTTCCTGCCATCTAGGGGAAGGGAGGGGACTGGGGGTAAAGTTTGTAATGGAAAGCTTTGTAAAGATCAATGCTGGGGAACTACCCATACATATGTTATACAAATAAGAAGCTTTAATAAAAAAAAAAAGAAAAGAGATAATCACCATTATAGCTAGTGTTTATATAACACTTCAAGTTTTGCCTAGCACTTTATAAATATTATCTCATTTTATCCTCACAACCTTTACCTAAGAGGTAAATGCGATTATTATCCCAATTGTGCAATTGAGGGCATTGAGGCAGTCAATAGTTAAGAGTAATACAGGTACTAAATGTTTCAAACTAGGTTTGAATTCAGGATTTCCTGAGTCCAGAACTCTTTCCACTATGGCATGCAGATTTCTCAGATGGGGTTAGAGAAAGAAGATGACTCAGGATAGAATCTTTAAGGAAGCCCCTACATAAGAAGAAGAATATAGATAAATCCTAGCATCTGTGTCATATAGATGACAATATGTGAAAAAAAATCTTTACTTAGTCCTTCAGATAATTATAGCTACATGTATCTAGTCTTATCCATTTTTAAAGTACCTAAAATAATGAATAATCTCAATAGTTGGATAAATTATATTTCTACAGATGAAATTTATCACATAAAAGAAATCTAATGATTCAGATGAGATCACAATGGGTGTCCAGGATTTATGTTCAGGTTATGCCAACTGTAAACTCCTTATATTTGTGAAAAAAGATATCCATCTGTCCCCATATATTCCCCTTTACAAATGCAAATGCTTCCTCTCCCTGAATTTCTTCCCCCTTTCCATATATAAATACATAAGTCAGATTCCTCCCCCATAACTTCCTGCAGCCACTGGGGGTCATCTAGCAGAGACTGGACAACTATCCACAGGGGCTACTGAACAGGCAATTCATTTACTGAGTAGGTGGTTGGCCCAGATGATCTCTAAGGTCTTTTACAACTCTGAGGTTTTGTTAACCCATGGAAAATTATAGGTCCTCAAGCTCTCATGATGAAGATTTAAGACTTCCACAGATCAATTCTGTGGAATTCACCAGTCCACCTCCTGTAGCAAGAGCCTAGCTCTCTTTTTTATTTTACTGATGTAGTCAAAGTCCTACTCTTTAATTGTGCCTTTTACATGTAGTAACAATCATTTGTATGTTTCTATAATCATTTTTATGATTGCTGCCATATGCAACACAGAGCATATGTGTTACAGTCATAGTATATGATCCAGTATCATAAAGTTATATCCTGGTCTATAGAGCCTAGTTTTTAGAAGGACCTAATTCCTTTTTTGCACTTTGATAATTGAAAAATTCAAGAGAGGGAAGGATCCATTTGCATCTTGCCACCCAAGCTTTGACTTGAGGTAATAAAACAGAACAATTGCTTTAAAGATTCTCCAAAGCATAGCTTCAAATTTATGGTACATGTGTGAATTCCTGGAAAATTACAGCAGCAAGAGGGACAGTCATTTGTTGTTTGTTCATTTATCATCAGTGATATCTGCCTCTTTATAACCCCATTCGGGATTTTCATGACAAAGGTACTGGAATGGCTTGCCATTTTCTTCTCCAGCTCATTTTTTCAGGTAAGGAAATTGAGGCAAACAGGATTAAGTGACTTGCCTAGAGTCCATACAGATAGTCAGTATCTAAGACCATATTTGAATTTGGGAAGATAAGAGTATTTTTTCTGATTACAGATATTCAATTGGCTGTACTACCTAGCTATGCTGGCATAAAAGGCTAACTTTCAACTGGAGGATGACTCTAGGGTACAAATTTTATGCTTAAGCAAGCAGAGAACTTTCTCATACCTTGGAAGGTTCTATAGAGATTAGTCAGATTCTCACAACAAAGAGTCACTTTTTGATGCACACATAGGATAGAAGAGAGTATAGGGGAGGGAAGGGGCATGTGAACCCATGGCCCAGTGATTTGATAGAGCCCCAAGAAGTAATATGGAAGACCTTGTTCCTGACTACAACAGCATATTGGTGGAAAAAAGTAGCTGTCATTTAAAAAAAAAAAGCAGGGAAAGGGGGGTCCTATTGGCCTGAATTTCTCCTACAATTCTGAGGTGCCACTTCACACCTTTCAGATTGGCCAAGATGACAGAAAAAAAATGATAAATGTTAAAGGGGATGTGGGAAAATTGAGACATCAATGCATTTTTGGTGAAGTTGTGAAATAATTCAACCATTCTGGAGAGCAATTTGGAACTATGTCCAAGTGGCTATAAAACTACATACCCTTTGATCCATCAGTATCTCTATTGAGTCTGTATTCCAAAGAGAACATAACAGAGGGAAAAGAATTCACATATACAAAAAGGTTTGTAGCAACCTTTTTTGTAGTGACAAAGAACTGGAAAATGAGTGCATGTCCATCAGTTGGAGAATGGCTAAATAAACTATGGTAAATGAATGTAATGAAATATTACCATTCTATAATAAATGACATCAGGCTGATTCCCAAAAAAGCTGGAAAGGCATATATGAACTGAAACTAAGTGAAGTGAACAGAACCAAGAGAACCTTTTATACAGTAACAAGATATGATGTTCAACTGCATTGGACTTGGCTGTTTTTAACAATGAGGTGATTCAAGGCAATTCCAATAGACTTGTGATGGAAAGAGCCATCCATACCCAGAGAGGAAACTGTGGAGAGTGAATGTGGATCAAAGCATGGAAGAAGTAAAGGTAAAAAGGAGGAAGGGATTTGGGGGAGGGGGAAGAGAGAGAAAAAAAAAGGAAATGGTTCCACTCCCTGTCATGATTAGAAAATGTTCAATAATAGCCTGGAAAGGAACAAGTGAACTAAACTAACATCCTTGGAAAAAGAGAAACTTTTAACTGTCCCTTTTAGGCACCTCCAGATGGTAGATCTAGAGGCAGCTCTAAGTCTAGAAGTGCTAGGATTTAATGAGATAATTAGCATAGTAGGCACATAGTAGGCCTTTGACAAATTCTTATTCCCTTCCTTTCCTCCATCCCATAATGCCTCATCTCTCCAAGAATACCCCTGGGTGCCCGACATTCCCATTAATCACTCATTTAAGTAAAGGCATTGTCTGCAGGAGGACACTGTTACAATGGAAGTGTGTTATCTCAGAGGAAATAACACATTGACATCCCATTAATATATTAGTTTTCATGTCTTGTGGAAAAACAGTGGGAGGGTAGGGGTTATTATATAGGAGATGGAACAGGGTTCTGGTTAGGGTTGAAAGTCAGATAAGATGCAAGAGGCCTAAAGCTGGTACATAAAGAGACTTGAAGTCTATTAAGGAATACTCCTTGAAGAAGGAACACACTCAAATAGAACATTACAGATGGAGGGTTATGAGTTTCTTAGGGGTAGCAAAATAGCACTGTATACCAGGCAATGGGTTCTGTAAGAAAAAGGAAAATTAAGAGGAAAGGTAGTCTAGGATGGGTACCAAAGCCAGTCTTTTCCTAGAAAAGCTGCCAATGAAGTAGGTTTCCACAGGGTACAGCTCAGTACTCTCTGAGCCCAAAGTTTTTGGGAACAGACCTCAGTATTTGAAATGCATACAGTGCATTTGGTACCAGTGCATATTAGCAAGGAAAGAACCATTCTTGAATGAAGCCAAAAGACAGCCTTGAGTGACGGCCAGGAAACAGACTATGGTACAAAACTTCCCTCCCCAACTGAAAGCCAAGCAAAACTTATTTGGGTTTCAAATATCACCAAAGCGAGTATTGGCCCCAACTCCCTGCATTTCTTCCTGAGCTCTCAGCCAATCTCGGTCAATGTTTGGATCTACTTTGATGAAATAATTAGGCTGAGCTCCAAACCAACCTATTATGAATTCACGTCAAACTCCATGTTTGGGGTGTGTCTGAACCCCCAAAGTATTTCAGTGGTTGCGCAGACCACAGGAAATGAAGCAATAGAGATTTTTACAATACCTCCAATGCACTGAGATCTGTAGGGTCTCACAGCTCCATGGGATTTTTTAGCTAGGAGCATATCTATTGAGGCTCACCACCCCCACAATACTTAATTGTTTTCCAGGGATTGTTTAATTATCTACTAATTTTTCTTCAACAACCACCATGACCTAGGTCATTGTCCATTTTGTATAGAAGGAAAGTGGGGCACTTGGAAAGTTAAAATCCCTCAATCTAGGCCATGGAGGAAAAAATATGTTTTATCTAGTGGACCTGGCTATATGTGTTATTTAGTTATATAGATCAACCTAGACATTGGGAGATGGGATGTCACAATGAACAGAGCCGCAGGGATGAGAGTCAGGAAGACCTGAGTTCAAATTTGGTCTGAGATACTCACTAGCCATCTAACAAGTCATCTAACCTCTTATTTGCCTCACTTACTTCATTAGAAAAAGGGTATAAAATCACCTATCCCCCAAGATTCTTGTGAGGATAAAATGAGACAATTAAAATTCATAAAACCATGCTAGCTAACACGAATCCTATGCCCTTCAGGTTTACAATCAAGAGTCCACTTATTGACACTTGTCAAGGCAGGGCTTTATTATATCACTGAAGTCACAGGAAACAGAGGAAGAAAAGAAATTCAGAGGGACATGGCTAATGTCTAATGCCATTGAAGATGTTACAGGGCATGAAACATGATAGGTACTCAACAAAAGATTGTTCAGTTGTTTAATTGAAGATGATTATGAGGGGTATCTTTTGAGAAATATCAGAACTATTATAGGAGAGTAAAAGGGCAGCCAAGATCACCATCTGTATAGCCAGAGTTCTTAACCATTTTTTTTTCATCATGGACCCTTTAGGTAGTTCTACTTTATCTTGCCACTGGATTTTGATGAATCTTAGGGAGAGAGTGAGATTGATGATTTTACACAATTCTGCCTCATGTGCAAATCATCACTCTTAAGATGTCACTTGTCCTCTTTGGGAATGAAAGACAAACAGGTCTAGATAGAAATAATTGGGTAAAGTCTTAAGAGTTGTACAATAGTACAAGAGTAATTTAGTATTTTTAAATGGAGAAGATCTTATTAAATAAAAAGAATCTGACAAATCTTTCTGGCTAATCTTCAATCATCCAGCTCAGGGTATCCTTAATGATCTATAGCATCTTGTCATCTTCACAGCTTGCTTTAGAGTAATGTGGCATGATGGTAGAAGCTTGGATAAAATTCTTATCCAAACTTTCCTCAAACTCCATTGAGATATCTGCATACCCACAATCAGAAATAATAGTGTTCTATGTGCTGCAAATTATAGGTATAGAGATATTGGTGGTTTAGAACAGATCTAAGATGTAACCTGAAGCAAGTCAGTCAATTTTGAGAAGTCATCATAATCAAGAAATTCTTTCTTTGGAATAGTCTTGTAAAATTAGCATGAATGAATGAATGAGTAAATGAATTAGTCATTTATTAAGTGTTTGCTCCATTCCAGGCATGATGTTATTCCTCATGTTTTAGAGTCTTCATCAAGATTTCTTGGTTTCTTTCCATGGAAAAGTGGGACAGTGCCTTTGGCAACTTATGTTGGATATCTGAAGATGTGCTATGTTCTCTTATAATCCTACTCAATAGCAGAGCTAGATCCAGGTCTCTATAGTTCCCAGATAATGTTTTCATGTAAATAATTCTTTAACAAGCTATCTATGGTGTGGTCAAAATAACTGGCTGACCACTTTATGGAATAATGAGACACTTTCATTATAGAAAGGAATCCTTTAGGGGCAGATAACCTAGATTGATGACTTATAAATTAATTGAATTATTCAAGAGGTTTCTCTGCCAGCCACTTCTTCCATACCTTGTTACATAATTCAAATTTTGTGCAGTTTTATTTGGATAAAGAGGTAGATCAGATCTTTTCATATCAGAAAGCATAGCATGATGTGGGATCTGTTGGGGGAGAGGGCAAGATGTTTGGCTCATAACCATTCAATATTGCTCTTTCTTCCTTGTAGACAAATGGATAGCATAAAATCATACAATGTCAGTCATTGGCAACTGATTAGAACACTGTTCAAACACTGCCAATGAAAGATGTATGACACAGTAATAAAATGAGGGTTATAACTTTATTCTTAGAAAAGAGATCTTTGCAAAAAAAAATGCAGATTAAAGGCAGCAACCTAGCCAAATTCTCCCAACATTCCCCTACAAATAACTTTAAAATTTTGGAGTAGCAAAGCCAACAAAAAGTCAAAGTAAGATGTTTTTCCTGCCTAGGAGGTAGGCAGGGAAGGTCTATGACCCCAGGATCTGGTACAGCCTGAAGTATGATAGTAGCCCCAGTGTTGGATCTTGGAGGGGAAATGACAACAACAGCAACAGCTTTGGGAGCTTTTAGTCCACAGACAATAAAAGGGTCAGAAAACTAGTTAAAAAGAGATTACAGGAGACTCTATGATTGCAATGGGTACAGCTTGCATTGATTGGCAACACTGTTGCCCATATGCAGTTCTTGGTCACAGTTCTAGAATAAAGAAAATTATTTATGGTCAAGCAAAGGGAACAGGGCCCTAGTTGCTGGTCCAGGGCTAAAAGGAGCAAGCCCTTCTTAGGTAAAGAACAGAGTATAGATTAGGAGTTCAGTGACATTTCTCGCTGAATCATACCACTGAGAAAGCACCCCAAAACTGCAGACCTCCAAAACTTGCTCTGAAACAACAGCATAAAAGCCTGAATCTTGTGACAATGCCTCCTTATGACCATCCCCAAGATGATCTTAACACGAAGTACAAAATCAAGAAAAAAGCTGGAAAAAATGAACAAACCGCAAAAAAAAAAAAAAAAATACCCATAAAAAAGCTGCTACAGAAGCAGGAAAGGCCAAGACATACACTCAGAAGAAATAATGTGAAAACAGTTACAAGCAAAGCCTCAAAAAATGTTAATTGGACCCAAGCCCAATAAGAATTCCTAGAAGAATTAAAGAACAAAATGAGTGGTAGGAAAAATGGAGAAAAGAAATGAGAGTGATGCAAGAAAATTGTGAAAAGAGAACTATCAACTTGGAGAAAAAACAGACACAAATGGTTTAAAAGGCACAAAAACTCACTGAAGAAAAGATTTTTTAAAAAATAGAACTAGCCAAATGGAAAATGCATTACAAAAGGTCACTGAAGAAAAGGGGAAACTAATGATTCAATGAGACAATGAGACATCAAGAAACAATAAAATCAAAAGAATGAAAAATAGAAGAAAATGTGAAATATCTCTTCAGAAAAAACAACTGGCATGGAAAATATATCAAGAAGAGATAATTCAAAAATTGTTGGACTACCTAAGAGCTATGATTTTTTTAAAAGTCTAGATATCATTTTAAAAGAAATTTATAAAGGAAAACTGCCCCAATATTTTATATCCAGAGGACAAAATAGAAATTGAAGGAATCTACAATTTCTTCCCAAAAGAAATCCCAAATGAAAACTCCAAACAATATTACTGTCAAATACCAAAGCTCCTACTTCAAGGAGAAAATATTACAAGTAGCCAGGAAAAAAAAAAACACTGAAATATTGTGGAGTCACATTTAGGATCACATAAGATTTAGAACCTTCCCTATTAAAGGAGTAGAGGGCTTGGAATATGATATTTTGGAAGGCAAAGGAATTAAGCTTATAACTAAGAATTGACCCAGAAAAACTGAATGTAATACCTGGGTGGGGTGGGGAAGACTTTCATATATTTCTAATGAAAATACCAGAGATGAATAAAAACATTTTACATTCAAAAATTTCTCAAAAGAAATTTTAAAAGATAAAATGAAAGAGAATCACAAGTCACTCAATAAGATTAAATTGTTTCCATTCCTATAAGAGAAGATGATACATGTAATGCCTAAGGACTTTATTATTATGAGGGCAATTAGAAGAAGTCTATGTAGAAAAAGGTCATAAATTAAGTCAATTATACTGGTATAATTTCCAAAAAAAATGAAGAGGCACAACAGAGGTAAAAGGAGGAAGGGAAAGGCACAATGGGGAAAATTTTCTCACATATAAGAGACATACAAGAAAGAGTTTTTATAGTGGAGGGGGAAATAGGGGGGGATGTACTGGGCAATGCTTAAACCTCATTCTCAATGGAATTGGTTCAAAGATGGAAAGGAAGACAGACAGAAAGAGAGAAATATAGATAAATATGTATATATCTAAATATTAATCTACACACACACACACACACACACACACACACTCAATTGGATTTAAATCTCCTTTACCAAATAGTTAAATATGAGGGGAAAGGGATAAGAAATATGGAGTCGGGGGTGGGGGTAATAAGAGGAAGAATGGATTAAGAGGGACAGAGATCAGAAGTAAAACAGACTTTGGAGGAGACTCAGGATAAAAAAAGAGAAAGAAAAAAGGATAAACAGGAGAAAATAGAATGGAGTGAAATATAAAAGTAGTGATTATAATTTGAATATGAATGGGATGAGCTCACCTATAAAATGGAAATGGGTAGTAAAAAATTAGAAACTAGAATGAAGTTTACCAGAGACACATTTGAAACAGAAAGATACATACAGACTTAAAATAAAGGGCTAGAACTGACTCTATTAGATATCACCTGATGTTAAGAAATAAAATTAGCAATCATGATCTCAGATAAAAGAAAAGCAAAAATAGGCCTAATTGAAAGAGGTAATCAGGAAACTACATTTTGTTAAAAGGTACCATTAGATAAGTAATATATTTTTTAAAAATACAAGTTTCTCTCATAAAGGCCTCATTTCTCAAATACATAGGGAACTAAGTCAAATTTATAAAAATAAGAGCCACTGGACTTGGAATCAGGAAGACTCATATTCATGACTTTAAATCTGCACTTAGTCACTTACTAGCTGTGTGACACTGAACAAGTCCCTTAACTGTTTGTCTCGGTTCCTCATCTGTAAAATGGACTAGAAAAGGAAATGGCAAACGATGCCAGCATCTTTGCCAAGAAAATCTTAAATGGTGTCACAAAGAGTTGAATATGACTGAAAATGACTGAACAACAATAACCCCAATTGGGAAATAGTCAAATGATATGGATGGGCATTTTTCAAAAGAAGACATTAAAGCTACCCTATAGTCATATGAAAAAAAAAAATGCTCTAAATCACTTTATTTAAAACAATTCTGAGATGCCACCACACTCCTATCAGAAATGACAAATGCTAGAGAGGATGAGGGAAAATAAGTACAATAATAAACTTTTGGTAAAGAAGTCACTCGATCCAATCATTTTGCAGAAATTTAGAACTGTGCCCCCCAAAAATTAAAAAATGGGCATCTCTTTTGATTCAACAATGCCACTATTAAATCTAGACCTCTAATATGCCGAAGAAACAAGAAAAGGACCTATTGTACAAAAATATTTGTAGCAGCTTTTTTTGTGATGAGTAAAAATTGGATATTGAGGATCAGCCCATCAATTGGAAAATGGCTGAACAAGTTGTGGAATATGATTGTAATGGAGTTCTATTGCACTATCAGAGATGACAAAAAGAGTGATTCAAAAAAAAACATGGCAAGGTTTTTATAAACTGAAGCAAAGTGAAGTGGGAAGAACTGGGAGATTACTGTGTGCAGTAACAGGGATGTTATAATGATGACCAACTGTGGAAGACTTGGCTACTCTGATTGATACAATGATTCAAGACATTTTTAAAGGATTCATGATAAAAAAAATGCTATCCACCCCCAGAGATAACTAATGAACTCTGAGTGCAAATTGAAATACAGTTTTCTCTCTCTTTTTTTGGATATGGATAACACAGAAATATGCTTTCCATGATTTCACATATATGATTGATATCATTGTGCTTACCTTTTCAGTGGATGGAAGGGGGAAAGAGAGAGCAAACATTTGGAACTCAAAATTTAAAAAGAAAAGAATGTTAAAAATCAATAATATTTTAGAAAAGGAGAAGAGTCCCAAAAATACCTGAATGAAGACCAACTTTTAATGGCACAGCAGTAGCAGTGGTTGAAGAGCTGAGGTCTTCTTTACCAATGAGATCATAGATTCATTTTATGGATAATATTACTTTGTGCCAAGTAATGAATGTCTCCTTGCCATTTGGCATTTTGTGGATAGGTACAGCAACATCCAATACCACAGAAAGGATATGACAATGACCATAGACTATGGTTTATATACATTAGAAACTCAAAAGTCAGCAGCTACCTGATATTCTAGAGATTTTCATGCTAGTAAATCCAATTTATAGAATATCACTTTCTATAAGCACAATGAATAGAGTGCTGAGCTTGAAGTTAAGAAGACATGAGTTCAAACTCAGTCTTAGACACTTATTATCTGTGTGACCATGGGCAAATCACTTGATCCTGCTTCTGTTTCTTCAATTGTGAAATGAGGGTAATAATGGCACCTACCTGGAAGAGTTGTAATGAGGATCAAATGAAATAATAATTATAAATTGTTTACCATAATGCCTGGCACGTAGTAAGTACTTAACCAATATTTCTTTCTTTCCTTTTCAACACGAAGGAAAGTTGTTCAGCAATGGTACCCTGCAGCAAAATGTAATTAAGAATTGAGAATCTACTGAAAAGTATGACACCTACTTCATTTTTTTTGCAGTTGGTACATTATGAATCTATTATTATTATTATTAGCTAACATTTATATATCAGTTTATAGATTGTGAAGTGCATTATATCTACATTATCTCAATCAATCTTAAGAGCAAACCTGCAAAGTAGGTGATATTATTATGTCCTTTCTCTTTACAGATGAGGAAACTAAGGTTGGGCAAGGTTAAATGACCTACTTATGGTAGATATGGCTTACTATAGCTAGTAAAGATCTAAGACAGGATTCATATTCAGAAGTCTATCACTCAGTCCACTACACTAGGTAGTGTATTCTATACAAAGCCTCCTCTTATGTGGGAAGAATTCCAGCAATACTGATGACTGCTGGAGCTTTAAAAGAGGACACTGAGTGTCTTGATCTCACATTTCTATTTTTTTACTTAGATACACAATGGATCATCACAGTGCAAGTCTTCCTGAAGGTTATTTCCTTTTGAATCCCTGAAATAAAAATCAGCAAAATATAACATCACTGCTGGCATCTTAGAAAGTAGGGTCTCTGTGAAGCATTGGAAAATTCCAGGGGCAACTGAAATTCTGAACCAAAGGCATTTAAGTCTTGAGCATGCCTTGATGAGTGATGATTGTTTAGGCGTCTGCAGCAGAATCATCAGCCATTAGTTGTTGACAAGCTTGGGCAAGATCAAGTTCTGCAGAGATCTTCCTCCCAACAAGAAATGTAAGTGCCAACTGTACAGATGGGTCCCATGTGCCTTACAAAAAGATGCAAGGGTGAGAGCATGGAAAGATTATGGGAATTAGAATTGGAACACCTAGATTTAAGCACTGACTATCATTTACTTACTAGCTATGTCAACATGGACAAGTTTCTTAACCTCTGAGCCTCGGTTTCTTTATTTGTAAAATGGGGATAATAAGCATAGCATCCATATCACAGGATTGTCCCAAAAAAAGCAAAAAAAAGAAAGTGAGGTACTCAAAGCACTTTGAAAAACTTAAAAGTGTTTAGGCCCACCTATGACATATATTGGCTATGAGATCGTAAGGAAGTCATTTAATGTTTTAGCGACCCCAAACAGCTCTGTAAGACTATAATTTGCAGAGCTTTTTTACATTGATAGAGCTCATCAGGAGCTCCCTAGAACCATGAAATCACAGGTCTATTTTTTTAAAGGAGAAAAATTTAAAGCACTATATAAATGCCAACCTGTATCAATTTCTAAAATGGACTCACAGATCTATTATTTCTGTTTGTAAAATGAATGTCTCTGAATGGTAACTTGACAGTGCTGATGAGAAATGTTTTCAATAATCCTCTAAGTATAGCAAATGCCTCAGTCTTAGGTAGATTTAAAGCAGTGAGAAAGCATTGCTAAGGCACATATTTGGGCACTAAATACCTTCAAGGGATGGCATGCTTCTGTTTTCATAGTGCCAGAAAGAAACTTAGAAATTAACTAGCTTAACTCTTCCATTTTACATATATGGAAACTTTGGTCCAGAAATGTTTATATTTAAATGATTCTTATTACATCAAAATACATTCTTCTGGGAATTTCACTCATCTCACATCCCTGGTGAGCTGTGAGTTCTGTTATAACAAGGTGAGGTGATGCATTAGGGAAATTTATCTTACTGACTTAGGAAGAAGTAAGAAAAACTCACAGAAATCCAAGAAGGTGAGGTGATTGGCCTTGAAATCTTCAGTATAATTTAGGTTAGGTTGCTTGGTTCCCAGGGCTGAAACCTTAGCCCATGGCCTCCAAGAATACCTAATATAGCACTACACCTTTCTCAGGTGTACTTTTACTAGAAGACAATCCTTGTCATTGATGTTATTCACAGAAACATGAGATCAGCAAGTCTTCCTGATGCACAATTACCCTGGGCAAAAATCCTAGGATAAACACTGAAGAGTACAACCATGGGAAATCCTATGGGATAAAACTAAAATCAATCAACCAGCATATGTTTAGTAAGCACCTACTATGTGGCAGGCATTGTACTATGCCTTGGGTAACAGTATAAAAAATGAAACAATTCTTAGTCACATAGAACTTTTTGAAAGTGAGAGACTGCTTGCACAAATAAAGTATGAGGAATAAAATTCACAGATTTGGATTTTTAATCCTACCTTGTCTCTAGTTAGCTGAGTAACACTGGGCAAATGAATTCAGCCCTCAGAATATTTATCTATCAATTGTTTCATTTGGATTAGATAATTTTTAAGTATCTTCTATTTCTTTAGTCTATGGTTATTACATTTATTTCAAATTAATTTAATTTAAATTAAATTACATTTAATTTTTAAGATGTGCATTCATGTCTTTTGCTTTTACATCACCTTCATATGTATGTATGTATGTATGTCATGTATGTATGTATGTATACTTATCCTCTCCCCTTCCCTCTCTAGGAAACTGTCCTTTAAATAACCAAAAAATTTTAAATGAAAGAAAAGGGGGGGAAAGCAGTTTAGTAAATACTTACCAACATGTCAGCATAATCTCACAGCCCATACAATGTGCTACACCTATCATTCCCAACTTGCAAAGAGGGGAAGGGGAGCATTTTCATTTCTCTTTTTTGGGGGGTGGGATCATAGAATAGTCAGAGTTAATTATCCAATTACATTTTAAAGTTTATTATTCATGGTCCAGGTACTTATAAACTAAGAGACACAACACTGAATGAACTTTATTTTTCTTTTAGAATGCAAAGTTGTTGAAGAAAAGGTTGATGATGATTTTTGCCAATGCACTACTGCCCTGGTCTTTAGAGTATGCTCAGGTTGTTATAGTTCCTTGTGCTCATGCTCCAATTGCATTTGGCCCCATGAGATCTCTAGTGGAAAGCAGTTCTACAAACCCAAATAGGCAACTAAGATACCATAAGAGTAGTCCTAGGATCCTCTACCTTCTAATTTTAACTCTGCCTTTTAAAGTGGGGTCAAAGAACAGTTCATTCCTAGAACCAACTTGGAAGACATCCATATCAGTCTTAATGGTCATCACTGATTTCACCACACAGGGAAAAAAAAAAAAAATTCCAGGGGTTGTTGAGTGAGCTGTGAAGCTTTCTGGGGTCATTTGCTTTTATAGTCTTTGGAGGACAGCCTGGTTAAAAACAAATATGGGCTAGAAAATTGTCCAAGCTAACTCACAAAAATACTGGGAAAATAATAGAATAAGCATAGAATCCTATAAAGTTGGAAAACCTGAGTTCCAATTTCACTTCTGTAACTTCTTAACAAATTCACCTTGGGGATTGTGTCTACCCTACACTCAAGTTTTCTCATCTGTAAATAACATGTAAATAATCTATAAGGTTCCTTAGATCATGAATTCTTATTATCATTGTTATCAGTTATTTTTTATGGTTCTGAGTCACTTCCCCACACTATTCAGTGTTCAGTGAATGTCTCCCTAATGTATCTCCCTAAGCTAGACATCATTTGGAAGGTAAATCTTTATCCTCAAATAGAATACATTTCAAGATCAGCTACAAGCAGTGGAGGAAAAGGCCATGAAGTTGCTAACAAAAGACCCAAAACTGCTTCATGTCTTATCTCCCTTTTTCTACATAAGCACCTCTGAGCCTCTGTTTCCTCACCGGTAAAATAAGAATGATAATAGTAAGCCCTACTCTTTAGGCTACAATACTGTCATGTGATACCATCCAAGCCTGGAATAGTCTGGGAGCTCTTCCCCTTCATCTCGGAGAAGGCTCAGTTCTATGGTTATCCCTTATGTTAGGCTTCTCCCAATCGCCTTATTTTTCGGGTCCTTCTCACTATGACTTCATTATCACTATGTATAAAAATGAGTTGTTCCTGAGAAGCAGAGAGATATGATAGATGGAGAGCTGGCCCTGGAGTCTGGAAAAACTCAGTTACAAACGTTCCTCTGATCCTTACTACTAGTGTGACTGCAGGCAAGACCCTAACTCTCCATTGCCCCCAAGCAACTCTAAGACAAACAAAATTACAGAACAGGTGTCAACCTGCAATGATGGAGAAGGTTCTTCTCCAGGCACGCTCTACACTGATGAAATCACAGATCCATTCAATGTATGTTTGTATATTAAGGTAATATATTTGTACATTATAAATCTTATTTGTTGATATATTCATTTATTCATTCATTTGACTCCAAGCCTGGCGCTCTATCAGATGCAGCCAGGTGGCGCCATAGTGCATAGAGTCCTGGAACTAGTCAGGGAGACTCCTCATCCTTAGCTGTGTGACTCTGGGCAAGTCACTTGGCCCTGTTTGCCTCAGTTTCCTAAGCTGTAAAATGAATGGGAGAAGGAGATGACAAACCACTCCAATATCTTTGCCAAGAAAACCCCAAATGGGATCATGAAAAGTCGGACATGACTCAACATGTGTATATGTGTTTGTGTACACATACACACTCATGTGCACATGTATATATAAAAATACAAATATATAAACATGAAATACAAAGTTTTATATATATATATATATATATATATATAACTTTGTATTTCATGTTTTCTTAACTGTGAAAACATTATTCCCTCCAGATAGACAGTAAAATCTTTGTGTGCTTGTTCATCATAAGTGCTTGAGATATGCTTCTCGAAAAAGTGCAGGAAATGTTTTTGGTTTTGTATTTATACCTCCAGCAACCTAGCACAATGCCTGGGACATAATAAGGCCTTAATAAATATTTGTTAAATGAATGCGTTTAATAATGTATGTAAAGTGCTTTGTACATCTCTCTAGAAGTAAATAAATGCCAGTCATTCTCATCTTCTGTTTTAATGATTTTCATCCCTCCTTATTTTCTTTATAGTGGATTGCCAGGTATGGATTGCTGAGACGTGAAAGCCTTAGGGGCATCTGTTTGTTTTAAGGGAAGGAAACCTTCACATTCCCTGACGTGGATCTGATAGGGAATGGCGATAGGGAGACTAGCTTAGCCTGGTGCTTCCAACCAAAGATGTCTTTCTTCAGAATGATTTTAGCTTCAGCTGTTTTGAATCATATCAAGCAAAGGCCTGATTAAAATCAGATAAGACTCCTTTGACAGACAGAAGGAAAAAAAAAAAACCTTCAATTTTGGCTGCCTGAGGAAATTCCCCCCCCCCAGATTATCTCAGGCACATTTAAAAAGAAAAGGGGAGGAGGAGAAATTATTTCCTTCTCCTCTCACAAAGGAATTTTGTAACTGCCTTTAGCCAAGGGTAGGCTAGGTGCCACACCCATTACTCATCCTATCTGAGGCCTTTCCTACCAGTGGAGAAAGGGATCACTCTTGGAGGAGAGTACTCTAAAAATAAGGAGCCTTGGATTGCCTTCATGGTGAGAGCAGGCCATTGCTATGTTCTATGTCATCAGAGTACTGACCTGAATATGGCACATGAACTGTTTCTAATGCTAGGCCACCACTGATTCCTGGCTCAAAGGCACATACAAAAGTCTGTGTTCTGTGCTGTGGCCTACGTAGGAATCTGGGCCCTGTTAGGTCCCTAAAGTTATTCCCACTTCAGGCTAAGTGGCTTCTGGGTCAGTCTTTAACCATTCTGCATATCAATGAATCTCTCTGCAAAATGGGCCCACCACTTCTTCCTTTAGGGCATCTCATTCATTAAGGCTCTTTAAGTGGAAAGCAAATTAAACTCTAAATTTCAAGTGCCATTTCCTCAACCCAGGAGGTCTTTTCCCTCCTTAAAGATCCCTCAGATGTGAATCCACATCAACAGTCAAAATGCTCACCTTCTCTTGCAGTCACCAGTCAAGATCAATCACTGCAGTGCCCTTCCTCCCCTTTCTCTGATCTATTCAGTAAATAGGAGTTTACCATTCAATAAAATATTTTCATCATCCATTATATTTGATCTTGTATTTGTATCTCATTTTTTATCTGATTTTTTGTCCTCCCAACAAAATTAAAAATACCTTGAGGATGGAAACTATGTTTTATATTTTTCTTGTAATCTCCATAATATGTAACAAAGAATACTTTTTAAATGAGTGACTGGAAAAGATTTTATCTGAGGGACCTGATGTTCAAATAGTTAAGGTCATAAAATTGAGATGTTAGTCATAGAATGAAGACAAGAATTCAACTCACCTGACTCCATATAGCATATTCAGATTTAAAGATGAAAAGGGTCTTAGAAGTTGCCTAATTAAACTCCCTCCAACTTTTTATAAAGAGCAAATTGATTTGCCCAAAGTCATAAATGTAGAAAGTTGCAGAACTGGGATTCATATCTAAGTCTTTTCACTGTACTATTACTTGAAGTTGGTTTGTTTTTTCTTTCCTCTGTTAGGATATACAAAAGTGTCTACTTTCCCATTCAAATGTAAATAAGGCCAGGATAAAATACTTCAGTATTTATTTTGAGAAGAAAGTAAGGAGTTGTTATTAGTGACCAGAACTCTCCTGCCATATGAGAAAAGGATTTTTTTTTTTTTAAGTCAATAGCAACTCCTTTCCAAGGGGTGGGGGGGGGAAGCTTCTGGACAGGATAAATTAGAGTCATGTGACATGATTGGTCATGGCCTATTGTTATTCACAGGCAAAAGCCACATACCAAGCATTTCATAAATAGATGTAGGGGGAGAGAGATATGGTAAGATGTGGAATGCATGAAAGGAATGTGAGGAGGACATGGATTATGGACAGAAAAATGAAGAGGCATAAAATAAATGACTAGGTTAGTGGGCTGGTAGAGGGGCTAGTGCGTGGGGAACTGAAATGAAATTGGTTGAGGACAGAGTCAGAAAAGAATATGAATCTCTCCCAAATGCCAAAGGAGAGAGGCTTAGTGGTTAAGGTTTTCAAACTGGGATCACTGCCAATGAAATCACCCCATGATTCTCCATTCTCAAGCTAATTCTTATAGTCTAGAATTCTTCTCGATTCAAGTTCATAACACCTATGAAGGATCCTCCTACCCCTAGAAATTCTCCCCATGTCTTGGAATTGAAGGTGGGGGTACATAATGACTAAAAAACACACACATTTAGTTTTCTCCAATCAAAATACCAACAATCTCTAGGGTCAGATACATTAAGTAAGTTCTACAGTATCTCCACTGTAATTTTATAAAATTTTTTGAGGGTTTTGATTATTTCATTTTTGTCTTTGTACTCTTGGTGTCCAGCATACTGCCTGGCACATAACAGGCATTTAATAAATGCTTGTTAAATGTTTGCTTAAATGTTTGATTCACAGATGAAGCCACTCTTTCCACCAGTACTATTTTTCCAACACTGAGTAAAAGCTCTTCAGAGTTGCTACATAAACAACCATCACCTCAGTCCCACTAAGTTTCTGATGAGCATCTCCAAACTTAGCTGAGCTAATGATAGACTAGGCTCATAATGGAGGTCTTTCTAGCTTGGTAGAATCAGCGTTTAAGAGCTGCATAGTTTTCAAGAATCCCAGAGTCCCTTGAGGTCATGACTGGGCATCAGAGTAAAAGTTTAGAGAAAACAACATATACAATTAAGAGTCTTCTCTTTTGAGAAGACACTTTACTTTTGTTACATTTGATACACACTTGTTTTATTTAAAGCAAGGCCTGGATGATTATTATATGGATATTAAAGTTGTATATATGTTGGACTAGATGTCTTCAGGTTCCTCCCAATTCAAATTCTATGATTCTGTGGTTTCAGTGGAAGTTAAAGAATTTTTATAACCATTTACAGATGAGGAAATGGAGGCTCAATTAAGTTAGATGACATGTTCAGTCGAGCAAGAGATAAATGTGAGATGCAGGACTTGAGCCCAAGTGTTCTAACTTTAATGTCAGTGATCTTTCTGACTTGAAGCACTTCGATTCAGTCTGATGGAGGGAAGAGAGAAAAGGTATTATTAATGGAGGAGAGGGAAAAGTCATTAGAGAGAAGGCCTTTTAGTTAAAGAGAGACATCAGTTCTAATCTCAAAGGAAACACCACCACCAAGCTATTCAAGCATTTACATAGCACATCAAAATTTGCAAAGTACTCTATAAATATTATTTCATTTTATTCCCACAACAGCCCTGAAAAATAGCACTATTAATATCCCCATTTTTCAGAAGAAGAAACTAAAGTTGACCGAGTTTCAGTGATTTGCTCAGGGCAGTAAAGCTACTTTATATTTGTGTCAAGATTTCAACTCAGATCTTTCTCAGGTCCAGTACTCTATGCATTTCCACACCCAACTACCTGCTAAACCATTAATGGAGAGAAGATTATTCTCTCATCACCTGCAGCCCAATATTCCATTTTCTTCTCAAACAACTCAAACAATTCTACTTCTTCCTTAAAGATACTTTGACTAATTACAACTTTCACCTACCTAGACAGAAAAATCCTCATACTCTACAGATAACTTTGTATACTCAAAATCACGCATTGAATTGGCTTTAAAAATTAACTACCTTTCATTTGACAGAGAAACTGAGTTCAGAAAGGTTATGATTTACCCAAAGTCATACAGTAACCTTTAATTTTTTAATCTGAAAATTAAATAATGAAAATATGTGTATTATGAGATGAGGAAGTTACACAGAATTCATATTGGCTCTGCATTTCCAAAAATGCCTTACTATTTCTTCCATCTTCCCCACCTCCACCCTCTTTCCACTTCCATTATAACTGCTCAAGTTTACATTCTCATTGTCTATAGGAGACTATTGTACTAGCCTCCTAACTAGTGTTCCTGCCTCTAGTATCTCCCTTTCTCCAATTGTTTTTTCACACTGGTAAGCTTGAATAATCTTCCTAAAGCACTTCTCTGATCACTTGTCTGTTCAAAAACCCTCAAAATCCATTCATTAAAAGAATAAACTCCAGATCCTGGTCTTTGAGGTCATTTACTATCTAGTTGTAGCCTTCTCTTATACTCCTCCCTTTCTGGGATCTAGCTAGTTTGGATTATTTGTTTTCTGTCCCTCATTCTAGTCTTGCCTTCTCCCATAGCCTTGTATTTATATTCACTCCTCTCCCCTCCCCACCCCTATACCTGCAACAAAATTTTCACTCTCTCATTTCAAAGATTAAATTGGACTTTAGAGATCAAGCTCAACTCCCTCATTTTATAGAAGAGAAAACAGAAGCACAGCAAAATTAAGTATTTGCCCAGTCACACAATTAGTGTCTAAGTTGCAGTCTGAACCCAGGTTTTCCTGACTCCAAATTTATTTTCAATGGACTATATACCCTGCTCCCTCCACCGGTTGAAGTTGCTCCCCTCTTTTAAGTAGTACTTTGTTACCATTTTCTTCCATAAAGATTTTCCTAACCTAAATGTCCACCTCTCCAATCCCCACCCCATTCCCCCAAAAGGAGAAAGTGTTTCCTTTCTCTCAGTTTTTTCGTAGTTCTTTGCTAAGACATCTTGGTTTGCATTTAACATACTCTCTTTTGTGACATTGTTATTGGTACAGGAATCTCTCAAGCCCCACCCATTAAATTATAAACTCCACCAAAGCAAAGTCTGCATCCCATCTGACAAAGTATACCAAATGCTTTACATAGGACCTAACACTTGGCACCCAAAAAATCATAAAGGCTGCTAGTGCTACTCTAGAAGTAATATGCACAGTTAACAATGTTTTCCAACCAAAAGGTTTATTAGCCAGAGATCTCAGAATCACCAAGTAACCCATTTGGATCATAGGAGCATAAATTTAGTGCAGGATGGCTTTTCATAGATCATTATTCTAAGAGGACAACCCGCTTATTTCACAAAGGAATAAACTGAGGCCTATTGAAGGGAAATTGCATCCTCAAGGTCATCCAGGTGATAAGTATAGTTAAGAACGGAGATAGCCCCCTTTGAATCTAAGATGTCTAGTATTTCTGCTTATGGGAATTTTAAACTTTTAGTCCTGAAATTGTTCATCTTAATACACAAAGGGTCTTTTTAGTGTAATTTCTACTCCCAGATAATGAAGGAATTAATTAATTGATGTATTCATGTAATCAATTATTAAAATCATGCCACTTGCTCTGAGAGATTTCAAGAGGCGTGGACAATGCTTGAGGTGAGGAAAAGGGGGAGATGGGAACTCACAGATCTATTCACCCAAGGGTATTGCTTCAACAGTACCGCAGGCAGAAAACTTATTCCAGACCCAGGTGGGCAATCAGTTCTAATCCCAAACCCAAGGATTCAACTCAGATTTCCTGCCCACCCTACCCCCTCTTCCCATTTCCAGTCGAAGAACTCATTTTCCAAGCAGATGGTGGCTATTCCCACGTTTGGAGCTTTGATCAGCAGACGATTATTAAAACTTCATTTGTCCGCCCCCACCTCACCCCACCCCACTTCACCCCCTTACTTGAGTCTTGGAAAATCTCGGAGAACTTTCCCCAGGGCTAAAAATTTGGGGTCAAGGGGGTGGAGATTCCCAAGGCCAGCGTCGGGGAAAGACCAGACAGATCAGGAGGGGAAGAAGGCAGAGCGGAGTAAAGCCTTCCTCCGATCCAACTTCCTTCCCCCACCTGACTGGGGAAGGGGAGGGGAAGGGGGAGAGGGCAAGAGTGGGATACATCACTTTAAGCCTAAGGTACAAAGACCCCGATTGTGCAACGTGCACTCCCTTAACAAAAGTAGTCCATGCAACCTCCCTATACATGGCAGAGCGCATTTTCTGAGAATCAATCAAGCCCCCTCATTCAGCTGCAGCCCAATAGCATTGTCTGGCCCTTCCTCTAGAAGCCGATTTCTGCCAGGTAGAAAATTAAGTTTCCTTTCCTCTGCTTTCAGACACAATGCTCCAGCATCTCTGGGCTGTTGTTCTGTGTGGGAAACCGACTTCCTGTCTCAATAAACAAGCACACACAAGCTTTTCTGGACACATAATGGAGCCTTTTTTATTTTATACAAAAATCATTCCACACTTAACACATCAATGACGCCACTTAAGCTCTACTGCATCTGAATTAAAGGGGAATTGTGTGATCAAAGGGTGTGAAAAGAACCACACATGGCGTTCCTCAGACACTTTACTTTTGTTACATTTGATACACAACAAACCCAATAAATATGCTTATCCCAGGAGCTAGTTTCATTATCTTCTCCCCTTATGGATGGTAAAAAGTATTCCCGCCTTCCCCTGCTCCCCCAGCACCGCCACGTTTTCGCCCAGATGATTTTGGTGAAGGAATGAAAAATATCGGTATGTCCTGAGGGCAGAGGAAAAACTAATTTCCTCTGCCAGTTCAGTTCTTGTTTCACTGAAGTGTTGAATATCTCTCTCTCTCTCTCTCTCTCTCTCTCTCTCTCTCTCTCTCTCTCT